>OX101783.1:52515065-52602615 GCA_944452715.1 Ophion slaviceki
TTTTAATTCCATTGCACATTTTTTACGACGAATTCGAACGTAACAATCCGATCTGATCACGCGCTGGTATTCTTAAAATTGGGGGCGTATACGTGAGCCCACAACTCGAACATATTTGCATAGCATTACTCGTGCAACACAAAGACATTGTTCACTCTGGTAACAGAGTCTTTTAAATTCTTGTTCATGAACTAACGTTCCTAAAGACGGAGGGCATACAGATTGAACTTAACAACGAAGAAGTTTGCACTATATATTTTTCATTGGCAATGATTTTGGGAGACAATGAAAGGCTGAATGATATCCTTGGTTATTCTGGATGGTCGAGCAATCATTTTTGTCGGATATGTCGGGGTCACAAACATGATTTATTACGAAGTATCAAACCAGTAGACAATTCACTAATGCGGACGCCGATCAACTATACTGAGGGCCTACAAATTAACGATTTTCGAATGACAGGCATAAAAGACAGGCATGAAGACAAAAAGTATCTTCAATCACATACCATAATTTTACATCGTCGAAAATAATGCAGTCGACATCATGCATGACATGCTCGAGGGTGTTTGCAATTACGATATGACGCTTATTATTGCATATTATTTGCACGTGGAAGTGTTTTCGTTACATTCACTGAACAGATATAAAAAAGTTTTGATTACGTATATATAGAGTACAGAAATAAGCCTCCATCCATTAGTGAAAATATGTTGGCGAAAAAAAATTGAATATGAAGGCAAACAAAATGATGTATTTCGTAAGAAACTTTGGATTAATGGTTGGATGTGCAATTTCCGAAGAAGACGCCGTTTGGAAACTGTATACTACTCTATGCGACATCATGGATATTGTCATGGCTCCTTTAAACCACGTAGGCTCTGACGATATTTGAAAATTTTAATTGGATACGTTGTACTTAGGTACCTGTAAGAAGGTTCCAAAATACGAGAATGAGCGATCGAAACCGAAATTTCATTACATGATGCACTATCCTGCGATATTAAATTTGTATGGACCATTACGCAATTTTTGAGATATGAGATATGAAGGAAAGCACAAAGTAGCACAAAATATATCCCAAATATCGGGTAGCCGAGTAAATATAATGCACACGATAGCGACAACGCTGCAGACACGTTTAGCTTATTCGTTGTCGCATGAATCGGGTGTGCGAGACTTATTAGATGTACGACCTAAAATAACATTTAACCACTGTACAATAACTGATAAACTTCACAAACGCATTGTTTACGTCAATACTGTAGACGACCTCCAATATTTTGGTTTTATCACAGGCATTTACGTCAAAGAAAAGAGATTGTATTTTATGGTGAAAAGTGTGCCTTCTATTGGTTTCAACGAACATAATTATGTAACATTACCCTATATGTAACAGCATATTGAAATGTAATTTGGATCAAATAAATACATGTGATTAAGGCAGCCCTCTAGTTTCTCGGCTGTTTTTTACGGCTTTTTCAATAATTTTTTACGGGCAAAGCATCGAAATAATCAATCTCATTGTTTTTGCATAATCTTTATTAACATTTAAATAAGCTTTACAAATTTTTTGAAGTCAAAATATATAATAGAATAAAAGTTATAGTGGCCGACAGGAAAACATCAAGTAAAAGAGGTGCTTGACGGTGACCAGGATTGCGGGTGTTATGCTTATCTGAAATAAAAAAACCAAACGGCATTTTAATCTTCATATTTAAGACTAGCGATTGAACTAGAGTGAATTCTAAATTACAAAAATTGACTTTTTTATACACTTTTGAAAATTACATTCTATTTTTTTACTCATTTTTTCTTAAATTTTTCGCTCGTACAAAAAAAAACTATCGAAGCAATCATGATAATCCTAGTTCAATCGCTGGCTTATAACATATTAAAGATGCTGTATAAATTTGAACAAGATCGGTGCAGTAGTTTCTGAAATATCGTGGTCACCGTTTCGAAAAATGGTGTTTCGAGAAAAACGCGTTTGAAAGTTCGCGCATGTGATTTATACTAAAAATTTCATCTCACCGTCAATCTGCTATGCCTGGACCATACAATAGGTCTTCCTCTTCTTCTTGGAAGTCACGCAGAGTTGCTCCGTCTTCCCTTTTCGCGATTCGGGCCTGTTTTACAACATCACTCGTGCGCCTTTCTGAACGGTCGATCCGAGAGCTATCACGCTGTTGAACATATCCTTTAGCTTGTGGGCCGATTTTCACTCCCATGGTTTCCAAGGTCTTCAGGATAGATTTGAATCCTTCGTTGAAGATTATGACAGCGAGAAACGTGGCGATTTCAACCACTTTTGGCCCAGAATGGAGGTGCTTCGGAGCAAAAGTCCAGATTAACGAATTGAGTGACTCGTTATTATTTTGAGTTTCCGCTCCCAGGCATCTGCTTAACAATTCTACTTTGGATAAATCCTCATAAATTGGCTTTATAACTTTTTGAACTGCTTCAGAAAGAGTCGGTTTATTGTGTTTGAATTGCTCAGCCTCTCCGAGAAACTCAGCTCTGCGCCATTTGCACCAACTAGATTCGCCTGCAGGACAATTTTGATGCTGTGGATTGCTGTCTGTGGAAATCTTGTGAAAGAATGTTGCCCAAATTTCCTTTCTCATTTCCTCGATAGAATCTGGATGTCTCCGAATAGCTAATCCATAATACGTTGTCATCTCACCAATCAATTTATCAGTGAGTTTTCCTGCACTTTTCCCACCAATGCCTTTATTAGACTTTTTTGCATTTCGGAGCCGAGTCCCCATTCTCTTTTCAACGTGTCCAACACACTCTTTTTTTACAACAACAACATCTTCTCCATATGGTTCTGCCTTCAAAATACCGGTGAATGTCTTGCTGTCACCATCTCCTATGTATGTCGTATATCGAACTTGATGTTTATCTACTGAACGAGAAAACATTTTCACGACTGCATCTATTTCCATCTTCCCAGAACTTCCAGTATGATTTCGAGTACAATTTTCTTCATGATCAGCGAGCCATTCTGCATATCCAACTGGATCACTATTTTTTTTATTTTTCCACAAATCGCATCCAGCACAAAAACTACTCATTACACACGCATCAACCACTTTACCGGTGTACTTGGTAATTAAAGTTGAAACTCCGAATAAAGATGAAAATCCTCTTTTTTCCATGTGCCATCTCCAGATACGGTGAATTCATTTTCTGCTTTTCCTTGTTCTTGAAGGACTTCCTTTTCTTGATTAACCGCAATCGACAACACTGTATCAAAAACGGCCGAAGAAACTGAGTGAATATTTTCTAATATGGAATAGTACGTGTTCAAAGCAAAACCTTGTCCCATATCCATCAGTCCACAGAAAATTCTATAGCATTCATAACCGACTCCCAACAAACGCATCACGAAAACTAAGCAACGATTTATTTCGTAGGCTTTACCGATTTTTGGGCATGAATCTATTTCTTTTTCTTTCTCACACTGGCACGCCATAGAAATTTTAAAGTCCAATCCTCGTATATCACGTTGATGGAAAGTCACCGCACTTTTGCACTCTTTACAAATATGCCGAAGAAATGGTTGAAAATACACTCACAAAATTCAAAATACAATACAAAACAATCTGTTCAACGTTCACTTCAAAATTTTTATTTTGACGAAGTTTCTTCGCTGACGCCGATGTAAACGACTTGTCTTGTTCAAAAGTGTGTTGGTTGTCTGCGAATTTTCGCTTTTTAGGTCGATCGTAACGAGCCGGGGGGTCTCTACTTCCTTTCTTTAACATTTTGAAAATTATTTTCAAAAAATCAGCTACGTGCGACTCGCAAGAGAAAATACAGTACGCTTCGCAACTGCCACAGCAAAACTGAACTAACCGACGCTTCACGGCGTCTTAGTCAATATTCGAAAGCGTCTGTCAACGGTCTCGGCTCCCCTTTACTTGGGCCTAATTCATAAAAGGTTCAGGTAGCAGTTAGATTTAGGGATATCAATACAATGGTCAGCGCCGCTCGGCTTTCGGAGCAGCCCGGCGCGCGCTCCGTATACCTGCTCCGTTCCAGGGCCGTAACTTGTGAACCACTTCGAATATCGAAAAATCCTTTGGCACACATTTTCTACACATGTTGTAGATGTGATTTATGAAAAAAAAAATTGATTTATTCGACCCGAGAAACTAGAGGACCGCCTTAAATGTATATTTTGTGCACTAAGAAGTATTACTATCCTACGATATTTTACATTGATAAAATATTTTAGTGGCCCTAAACAAATATGTATTTGAGGTAAATATACATTTGCTATATGCAAACCGAAATATCAATGATTCAAAGATATTTTTCATATGTTCGAAGTGGAAATATATTTGAACGAAAGATACATATATTGTAAGCAAATAAAGATTTATTTCGTTCAAATAAGATTTTTCCTCAATTTAACAGAAATATATAGTTTAATCAAATAGACATTTATTCACGCTAATAAAGGTATTATCGATTAAAAAATATCTCCCATCCGTTCAAAGAAAGAATGTACTTGAATATAATCTTTATTTATTTCATTTGAACAGATTTAATATTTAATAAGAATAGCTGGAACAAATAACATTTTTTATTGGAAACAAAAAGGACCGTAGTAGGCTGTGAGACAAGGAAAAAACGTATTTCATTTAAATAGATCCCATTTAAATTAAATATATTTTTTAGCAGTGTAAATGCTCAAGAACGGAAAACTAGTAGTTAAGATTCACCATGTGTTTATATATATATATATATATATATATATATATATATATATATATATATATATATATATATATATATATATATATATATATTAGGGTGTGCGGAAAAAAATCGATATTTTTTTTTCGGTTCCATCCACCAAAAAAAGGTGAATTAAGGCAAAAAAGAAGAATCCTCGAAGGAGAGCTAAAAAAAAATTATTTCGAACGGCGCATTGTATTTGAAGACTTTCCATAAGAATAACACAGGAAAATATTGGCACGTCTCAACGTCATAGTAAAACTCTTCAGAAAAAAATCTCACAAAAATGTCATTAACATATTCTGATAGAGAATTGAATTCCCTACAAAAAAAGTTCCTACGAATAATTAGCTTAGAACAACCGTTCATGTGGCATCGCTGTCTGAAATTAAATTTTATTATTTAAGCGATGTGCGCGCCATAGCACATGCTGCCACCTGGCGGCAGCATGCGGTAGCTCGTAGTGCAAAATTACAAGCTTCACACCAGCGCCACGAACGGGAAACTGCGACATTTTTCCCCCATTTTGGCCCCAAATCAAGATCTGTCACTGCTACAAAATTTCATCCGTTATTGCGAAGTGAATCCTTTAGTAGGGGAGGCTGCCACGAAAAAATTAGCTAGTCACTTGTGTTACTTTAACGAGAAAATTGTTACTTTGTCGTTTTTCGACAATGCTGTGCCGATAGGTGTGATGGCAAAAATAGTACAAGCTCTGCAATGTCGAGAAAAATCCTTCCGAGTGAGTAATTGTTTAAAAAAATGTTTGGGAAATGTTGCTGAAAAAAAGACATAATCGATCTCGTTACTCAAGAATCCTTATTTCTTTTCCGGCAATTCAATTTACCTCATGATTTTTTGAGAGTAAATATTGAATTATTTGAGTTGCTTAGATTTTTTTTAAATCCAAAAGTCGTTAATAACGTAGCCGAACGTGGTCTCACTCTGATAGAAGCATATAACGGTTCATTCACAAAAAACGAAGAGCAGCTACAATATTTATTGGGCGTAGTGCAAAATCATCGACAGAAATACCCTAATTGCAACAAACAGACTCTTAAAAAAAGGAACAATGATTATCAAGCATTATAATGTAAAAAACAAATTATTTTATCTTATTAAACCAAATTCATTGAATAAAACTTTTCGAAACACGATCAATGATGGACGTCGTTTCTTTTATATTTCTTGTTGTACTTGATTCTTTTTTGTATCAGAGAAATATTTTGAGAACGATTTCATGCAAATTGAATGTTAGAGCAGAACATTCTCTACAAAAAACCCCAAAAAGTTTTTGGGTAAAGCGAAAAATTCGATTTTTACAGCCTTTTGAATTATTTTTTTTTCTATCAATTCAATTTCAGACAGCGATTCCACTTGAACGGTTGTTCTGGGCTAATTTTTCGTAAAAACTTTTTTGTTGCAAATTTGATTCTCCATGAGAATATGTTAATGACATCTTTTTCATTTTTTTCTGACGAGTTGCACTACCACATTCAGAAATCCCAATATTTTCCTGGGTTATTCTTATGGAAAATATTCAAATGCAATGCGCCATTCGAAATAATTTTTTTTGAGCTCTCCTTCGAAGATTCTTCATTTTTTACGTTAATTCACCTTTTTTGGTGGAGGCAACTGAAAAAAAACTATCGATTTTTTTCCGCACACCCTAATATATATATATATATATATATATATATATATATATATATATTGGGGTGATTCCCCCATCCAGTATTTCCCAGATAACCAAGCGTACAATTGGTACAACGTACCGCAAATGAGGAATACGTCGTACCTCCACGGTACGCCACCGTTCAGGTACACCGTTCTGCAGTAAATTTCCAGTACACCGTACCGGTACCGTGGAGGTACGCCGTACTGCAATACATTTCCGGTACACTCTACCGGTACCGTGGAAACCGCCGTACTGCAAATGTACTGATAGAAAAATGAAATCGATTTTATTTTTCATTAGGAAGCATTTTTATGGGCGTAACACATATATTTGTAAAATAATCAACGAATATAGTGTGAATTAGGCATCCATAATAGTTATTGTTTTGATAATTATTAGTCAATTACACTCCGAATGAAATGTGCGTTTAAATCTACGCGCGGGCACTCGGTCATGTCCGTCTATTCTCCCATGACATGGTCAGTCGCGCGTGGTATATACATGTTATATGAGGCGTGCTTTTCAACAAAAACGGCTTCTCAACGTTCGGTTGAGAACACGTGTAGCTTGGACCACCTTATCAAAAATTGTTCAATACCATTAAGTTTTAACAGCGTTAAGGGGAGCGTTCGAAAAGCCCGCTCTGCGAAGGGAGACGAGTGACGCGGATGCTGGTGTCTGGTTGGCAATAGCCTGCAGCGCGGCGTGCCCGCGTGCGAACCCGATTGGCGAAAACGGGAGTTGGAGCGCAGATGGGATAGCGAAGGGATGTGTTCCGTTGGTAGAGAGGGTCGTACAATTGGAGCTGTTCACCACGCGTTCGGTTGGGGCTTTTGTTGATTTTAGACGATTGTAACGGTAGGTTTTTCAATATTGGGCTATGCGTCAAATATTTGGTATATACGTTCGGACTCTTCGGAACTTTAGTGAGTTGCGCGCACACACAAGTCATTGTCGATGCAAAACAAAAAATCAATAAACATTTGTTTTCCTTTTTCTGTTCTGCTTTTCTTGTCGTTCTGCCCGTTTTTCTCTCGCTCGCTCTCTATCGCTGTCTTTCTCTTCTTATTGTCCTTATCATTGTTCTTCTTGTATGGTGCCATCGTTCCGCGGATATTTCGAAGAGATTACGTCGAATCGGGACGTCGCATAAAAATCGATCGGAATACTTTTCCCAAAGATTCTTATCGATACCCAGATAACCACGTACTACAGATGTCCCGCTCATGTACAGTGGGCCGTACCGGTACTGTGGCCTCCACGTACGTGCGTACGGCACCGGCACATTACCGGTACGCTGCACCGCAAATGTAGCAGTACGGTACCGGTACGGGGCCGCCACCGTAGAGCCACCGTGTACTGTGGTACGGTGTACCTCCACGGTGGTGGTACCGTGAAGGTACGACTGCGCTGGTACCCCGTACCCGTACATTACCGGTACTGTTCGGTACGGCGTACTCCACATTTGCGGTACGCTGTACGCTTGGCTAACTCGGTACTCCGTTGATTTGAGGATTCATATTATTTTTTAAAAATGTCTACCACGAAAAATTGTTTTCGCCGAATACCGCTCTTGGTACTCGGCCTTTTCGCGACTAATTTTCTGAATAAAAATGTGCGGCGGGGCGGAGCACGAAATCGAGAATGATCGCAAACTGATTCCCTTTTCGTCTTTGTATTTTCAGAGGAACAGGAGCTCGAGAGTTTGTGCAACAACGGAAAGCTCGTGATCAGCATGTAGAAAAATTGTGCGGATCCCCGTACACCGACAGACGAGAAATCGCTACGAAATTTCGATCGTTTTGGGTCATGTATAGAACAAAAATTTAATACTTGCCCGGTATTCGTCTATCGGGTAGCGCGGGAGACGAATAAAAATTTGTTCATTTAATTGTTAACCTGAATACGCGCTTTTTCCGTTTTTTTATTCCCCGTTAAGGATTGAAAAAAACCGCTTTCCGCATGTATGTGGTACTGTAACACTACTATAATGGTGCGGTACGCACAATTGAACCATTCGTTGAACGTACGCTGTCCGTACAATACTTGCACAGTAGAGGTACAGTATAAGTTCAATATATGCTAATAAATCTCACTACATGGTTACAGTAGATGTACTGCTGTAGAAGTACGATTTTACTATACCTGATTTACTATACTTGATCGGAGCAGTATTTTTCGGGATACATCAGGTATAAGATTAAAATCAGATACCCAACCTACTTTGAAAATAAATTATTTGGTCGTTACAGGTTTGTTTTAGTGCAAGCCTAGCGGCATTTTTATTCTTGGTACATTTGTTGAGAACACATTGTTAAGCGCTTAACGAATGGTATGCAAAAAATTCAGGACACAGGGATGAAGGTGCGTTGTTTTAACTTCGCTTCAGAGCGCCGTTGAATATTGTGGTGTTTATAGCTAGACGGCGAGGGTGTTACGGTTCGCAGGCGCCGCACGCGCACCATATCCTCCATTCTCTTTGAACCAAACTGTTATGCGAGAATCCTCCCTATGGATCCGTTTCGGGACGGTCAGGGCATAGCTAATGAGCCATAAATTGCTTTGACACAGTGTGCACGCTTCTTTTCTTCATTAGTATTTTATTATTATTGCTGTCTATTATTATACTTCTTATGCGACAACGAATAGGCGTTACGAATCACGTGTGTTAAACCTGACAAGAGAATGGAGGAATAGAAGAAGAGAGAGAGAGACAGAGAGAGAGAGAGAGAGAGAGGATAGGCCATCCATATTATTTCCGGTCATACGTGAATTACTACGTATACGAAAACAGCGCGCCTGCGCGTTGTTCTATCCATTGGCTATGTGAGTCCACAGCTATGTGTGAGTTCATACTGCGTCTTCGTTCCTCGTGTCGATTTCAAGATTTCATTTCGTGTCTCCTCGTGTCGATTTCAAGATTTCATTTCGTGTCTCTTAATTTGATATATATTTTATACAGTACCGGACAAAAACGTACGCACCGTTCAAAATTCAATATTGCTGCTATTATACTTATGAAAATACTTAATGGAGTAATTCCACAGCTGCTTCAACGATACATTATAAGTTCACGTTTACATTTTCACTGAAACATCATACAAAATCTTCGAAAGCTGAACTAAAACAATTTCAACGCGTCGGATGCCAATTTTAGGCTGGACAAAAAAAGTACGCACCCAAAGAAAAAAAGGAAATATGCCATCACTTCGCGCATCTAATATTTTGTGTGACCACCTTCTACTTCGATTGCGGCGTTTACAGCCTGTAAACGCCGACGCATACATTCTACAAGATTGTAAATTTGCTGTTCGTCGATACTGTCCCAGGTCTCCCGCATAGCATCAAAAAGCTTTTCTTGGTTTGTTAAGTCGCCCTTATTAACATTTTGGTCCAAAATAGACCACAGATTTTCTGAAGGATTTAAATCTGGCGATTGTGCTGGTCAATCCAAAAGTTTGATCTGCGAAGAACGGCAAATGGCCGATGATTTTCGAGCCATATGTTCAAGATCGTTGTCTTGTTGAAAGAAGAATTCATCCTGCAGACCGATCTTTAGCAGTGATTCCTCCAGATTTTCGTTAATGATATGAATGTAAACATCAGCGGTCATCATACCGTTGATTGGAACCAAATTACCCACTCCTGACTACGCAAAACACCCCCACACTAAAACACTTTCCCTCCGTGTTTGACAGCCTTTTGACTATTTTTTTCAAGAAGCTGTTCTCCCGGCTCAATCTAAACGCGTTATCGTCGTTTATGCCCAAATAGAGCAAACTTTCTCTCGTCACTCCAAACAACGAAATCAGCTTCTTCACGTATTTTTTTGCAAACTCGAGGCGCTTGATTTTATTTGCTTTGCGAATCAGAGAGCGACGTTGTGCAAAACTATTTTTTAAGCCTGCTCCTCGATGCCCCCTACGGACTGTTTGATCGGAAATGTTCAGACCTGTATTTCCGAGAACTACACGGCTCCCGTATGGAAATTTATATATGCAAAATATACGCACAAAATATATGCGCCACATATTTATATCGATTCTATATAAAGCGCCAAAAAGTTCTACACCGCCAATATAATACGTATATATGCACTCAATATATGGCGTATACATGTCGAATATACGCATAAGAATGTCCCAATAGATGGCGCATATATGCTGAAATGGATGGCGCATTCATGAACTCGATATATGGCGTATCTATGCCCAATAGATGCGCAAGTATGTCCCGATAGATGGCACATGTACGTGATTTAGGAAAAGTTGATTCAACATTCTAGAGGGATATTTTTATTTATTTATTGTATGAGTATCTGAAAATTACAGCTAAACATAAGGAAAATGCGCGTTCGCCCTCGTACGGAGGCTCTCTCTATCGTTCCGCGCATGAATTCCGCGCAAAAATTGTAAAACGTCTCCTCGAGACGGTGCAAACGGAACGTATATACAGGGTGTCCCATTTTAATCTTACACCTGAATTTTCTCGAAAAATATTGCTCGGACGAACTATTGTGTGGAACAAAACTTCTAGGGATTGAAGGGGGACGTTTGAAAAAAATTTATTTGAGGAGCCAAAATTCAAAATGGCGGCGTTACAAAGGCTGACATGTTTTTTTCAAACGGAAACATAACTTTTTTTATTGCCAAAAAATTTGTCAGCTGAAAACTAAAAACTTTTGTTGAAAAAATTTTTTGATAAAGTTCATCAACCACACAACATCAACATCTCTCTCTCCAAAAGGAACTTTGAAAAGAGAAAAGTGTGGAAAATGGATTTCACGAGCATCAACAAAGTCAGCCGGATGGCGGAATTCCTTCCAACGAATAAGCTGTCAGAACTCCCCGTTCACTCGGATAATCGAATCTCCGACATGAAGGCCGTACAAACCAAGTTTAGGAAACGCTACATCGCGGACATCGCGGATGAGTTCTCTGTCTTCTTACCGGCGCGACTTGTGAAGGCCTTTGACCAAGATCCGACAATGTTTGGAGTATGCTGCAAGTGGCACGTGATGGTCAACTCTGCATGCGGTACATTGGTGGGAAATACAACAGTGTCGAGTTCCGTCGTCTCTGAGCATGGTGGAAAAGACAAAATTCGTTGGACCACCATTGTCGAACAGCTGTCCGCATCATCGAGAGTATGCTGCAACTGGTCAACTCAGTGGTGGGAAATACAACAGCGTCGAGTTCCATCGTCTCCGAGCATGGAGACAAAATTGGGCACCATTGTCGAACGGCTGTTCGCAGTAGTCACGGTTTTTTTTCAATGTGCTGACTATGTAAAAATGTATATGTTTGATTGGATTGTAAATGATGGATGTTTTCGCCGTAGAATAAAGAATACAAATGACACATATTTTCATCGAAATGTTTTTTATTCATTTAAAAAAAAACCCCGCTCACACAACGCTTCGTATACGCTCAACCAGCTTTTCAGCGATTTTACATTCTCATGGGCGCAGTTGTATTTCGTGTTGAAGGAATGATGCGGGTATTTGAAGTTCGTGATTTTCGGCAACTTCTGCAGCGATGGACAGTCCAGAGTCTCCAAGTCGATGACGTTTGTCGCGGGATCCGTGAATCTTGATAGCCATGCGCATTTCTCGAATCCCTTCGCATAGATGGTTGGAGCTCCTTGCAAGATTTCTCGAATTGTCTTTCTAGCTGCCTCGTATGGTATGCCACTGTGTTTTCATCGTATTCCATGGAAATTGCGTTCCAGCCACTTGTTTGTCATCTTGTACTTGGCCGGTAAAGAGTCCCATGTAAATGGTGCGTTGAAGACGAGCGTCAGCGGTTCAGCATCCTTGTCGTGGAGTTTGACGATGGACATCTCCTTTAGGACAAATTTGTTGATGGGTCTCTTGAAGCCCTGCACATCGACGGTAAGCTCTATGTTGACTGAAGTGGACGTGAATCATCGGCATGAATTTATACCAATTTTTTAACCCCACCACTGATTGGATTGTACTCGACAATATGATCATGGAGGATCATGCAGTATGCTGAAGTTTGTGGCGGAATATTATTTTTCAATTCGAACTCAAGACGCACGTCAACAGGGCCGGACTTGAGAGAATCGTTTTGCTTTGAGCAGTCAATGACAACGAGGGGGGCTTTTTCTAAAAATTCAATTCTGCTCAGCCATGGTTCAGCCTCTTTGTTGTAATAGGTCGGTTGAAAGTTTGCGTACATCTCGTAGAGTAGAGCAAATTGATTTTGATCAATGTTCAAATTCAAATTTCCATATGGATAACATTGTGAGTTGAGGTATAGTTTGACATCGCTCAGGTTACAATGATCAAAGTGGCTCGCATTTTGTTGTTTCTTATTTTTCCGCCCCGTCTGCAGCGCAAGTATGACATATCATGGCTTCTCCAGCTGATTCAAGGTTTTCACAGACCACACGGGCTTAGAGATCGCAGGCAGCAATGGATATTCATACAATTCCCATGTTCGGAAACTCATGGAGATCGGTGCGTCTTTGGCGAGAAACTTTAACAGCTGAGTTTTCCGCTGATCCCAGACTGTTACATACGGTACGAGCCATTCTATTTTATGCAATACGAATTTATAGTCTTCGGGCACTGTTTGTACAAAGGCATAGTCATCGGTCTTTGATGTCGTGAGAATCAACTCGTGCTTGGCATTTACAACAATTTTACGATAATCTTCGGCAAACCCGAGGAGCATGCTGAGCGGTATGCACACATCAAATTTTCCCGATACATCTACAATTTGCTTGATCTCTTCAACATCGAGCCATCCAGTGTTCTCGAGCATAGAGCTCTTGGCCGGTGAGAGAGATGAATATCCCTTAATCACACTCGTAATGCCGACATTCTTAATACGATCGATTTCTATGGCATTCAACTCATATCGCACTTCCTCAAACAAATGACAAATGGCATTGTTGACGAGACTTGTAGCAGTGGTTGGCGTCCCATCACGCTTGGATAATTTCCCACATATGTGCAGGGAACTCTTGCTTGGCAGGATGGAGAGGTCTTGATGTTGGAAAGCAATACGGATTTCATTGCTCTTATTAAAGGTTGAAGATGCATATGCCTGATGAGCGTGAATCTCGCAATGTATGATGGATTCATCAAAGACGACGGGCGTTTGAATGTTTACGATTTCTTCCTCTATTTCACGCAGCAGATGCACAGAGCACAGACTAAATAATTTTTTACACGATTCCGCCACGCACTTTGAGACCCAAATTCTTCAAGAGTAGCACGTTTTGAGGTGTTCGTACTTTGGGCGCTCGCCGACGACTGATTGTTTTTATCCATGGCCGTTTATTGTTATTGGAAGATCTATTGAAAACTATACCCATCACGACTTTTTATGCAAGCGTATGGTGATCACTTCACTGCGGAAATTTACCAAATCACCGTCCTGATCCACTATGTGAAGCTGTATCGCGTCAATCGTTCGGCTCGTGATTGGCAGATAAATTACGTGGGAGGGAACTTCAATGATCTTAGCGCCCGGTGGCACAATGGAAAAAAATTCGTGAATTATGTGTAATTTTTGTTCGTTAATATAGGCGCCAGCGGTAATGTTGCACTCAACGCGTAGGGCGTTCACTTTGAGAATGGCTACTGGAAGATCGGATTCGAGTCTTATTGGCTTCCAATTTGCGTGGGGTGAAGGCTAGTAGATGTCCAATCGAATCTTTCGGTTAATTTTACATCATGATCACACTCGATCTCACTACGTAGCGTATTATTATTGGGTTTAATGCTAATTTTGATGTTTTTACGCGAGAGCTCTGCTTGTACAAACGTCTCAATATCCTCTATTTCATAACTACCCGGAGTTCTCGTCAACACATCATCTCCCACGTAAAGTTTATCGTGCTCAACGTCGATATTGAGAATAGAGTTGTAGGTTAACAATTCCACGAGACCGAGAGTATATTTTTTGTGTGGCGAGAGTTCGATGGGGGGAAAGAATTGCGCCTCGAGTATGGACGATGAACCAGATATGGTCAATGTTAAACTTTCATCCATGATGCTGGTAAATTGACAACTGAATTATCCACATCATTTCCCTCCTATATATCGTGTATATTTGTCTTTGTGCTGCAATTGCTGACAAAGAAACTTGAGGCACAAATGTCCACATTCAATCGTATCATATTCCTGATATCTAGTATAATTATAGTTTACGCTACCAACACGAAAATATCTCATGAGCTCGGATGGTGGTGGAAGATTGCCGAAACTATCAAAGTACACGACTTTCAATCCAGTCTTTTTGTAAGCGACCCAGTGCGTTGAAGGACCGACATTTTCATCCAACTTTACAATTGCTGCTTCACATTTGATAGGTCCGCTCGCTGGCAATGTGTCGCGCATGTAAACTCCAGGAAAATGTGGAATCTTTAGAATTTTCGCATATTTGAGTAGGTCGCGGTCGGTGAGAGGTCGGTGCGGTAGCGATACTTGTAGTTTTTTGGCTTGATATGAAGGCCCAATCTCTGCTTATATGGTTTCAGATGTGGACCTTTACCTAATGCAATCGCTTCAATTGTCCGATTATGACGCTTATTTTCATCCAACTCACGCTTAGCTGCTTGAGCACCATTTACGGCTTTAGCTATACTAGCTGCACCACCAGACAAAGCACCCGCAGCGCTAAGACCCGCAAAAATGGGCACGAAGAAGGGCAATAAACCACCAATTTTATGGGGTACAGATACAACCCGAGGTGTGCGTACTTTACCACCTTGCAACTTTACAGCTGTACGAGCACCCTTTAGAGCTGATTTAATAATCTTATGCGGATCATTACTTTAAATCATTGTCTTCTTTGCAGCGCCAATTATCTTTTTCAAACAAACGCCACCCTTGTGGGCCTTTATCCCCATGCCAAATTTTCTCTTTGTCTTCATAATATTTGCCACACTCCAAGCACCGGCTTTTTCACCGACACTAGCGTATCTCGCGATAACACGTTGCCTAGCCTGTTCAGCCAACACTTTATCCGCAAAACGTTTCGCCTCAAGATTACCCGGATTTTTCGAATACGCAATATCGTGTTGTTTGCAAGCCGTATCCAATGGATTAATGCCCGGATCACCACGAGCAAGGCGCTTGGCCAACTTTGTGCCTGGTCCACAATACTGATACCCCGGCAGATGTAGTTCAATGGGGAGTTTGTTGATTAAGCGATTGACCCAACCTTTACCACTCTTCCCATGCACAATCATGTCTAAAGACAATACGCAACTGACGGATAATACCTTTAAGAAGCCTATTTATATGATTTCGCCGTTAGTCGTGTGTGAGATGACGTCCAAGAAGCAAACTATCGGAGGCGGACTCCCCGTGATAAATTTCGACGAGTTTGTCGAAGACGGTGGGAGGAAGAAGAAACAAAAACGTCATGGGAATTTATTGCCGGATAGCATACGTGCCCTGTTTTGTGGTCCATCGAATTGTGGAAAAACCAACGCTCTACTCACTCTCATCATCCATCCGAATGGTTTGAGATTTGAGAACATTTACTTGTATTCCAAATCGTTGAAGCAGCCAAAGTATAAGTTGCTCGAACAATTACGCGAAACTGTGAGTGGAGATGAATATCATCTATTCGATGCACATGAACAAGTGATAGCACCAAGTGATGCACGGTCCAACTCTATATTCATCTTTGATGACATAGCATGCGAAAAGCAGGATCATGTTCGGGCCTTCTTTTCCATGGGACGACACGAGATTGTTGACAGTTTTCATCTTTGTCAGACGTACACTCGTATCCCCAAACATCTCGTGAGAGATAATGCAAATTTCGTGGTGCTTTTCAAGCAGGATTATATAAATCTTAAACACGTCTACAACGATCATGTTAATACGGATATGACTTATACGTGCTTTCAAAACATGTGCATGAAATGCTGGGATACCGAAAAGTATGCATTTATCACGATTGACAAGGATAGCGGTATTAATGATGGTCGATATAGACAAGGTTTTGATTATTTTCTCACCATTGATAAATGACTCATTGCTGGTAGTTGAAGAGACACTATTACGCATGCCGTGGTAGTGACAACATGAAGAGCGAACAATTGTGGCGAGAAAAATATGTATTGCGTGAAATTGCCAAGGCGAGCGATGGAATCAGACGAAAGCATCGCATGATGAAAATTGAGAAAGATAGCGATGAGCAGAGAATTCAAGATGTCTTTAAGCCTATAGTGGGGCCATTGGAGAAATTGGTGTCGTATAAAAATGGTGAGGTGGTGGTGAAGGAGGAAATTAAGGATGAAAAAGTGGGTGATAATGTTGAAGAAGAAAAAGAAGATGCGTTAAATAGTGTGAAACATCAAAATGAGGCACATGAGTCAAGGTAAATGAGGCACATGAGAAAAGGTATGCCAAAGTATAAGCTAGCTAGAAAAAACACCCACTTGGACTATATTTATTGGGACAATCCAAACGAGATAGTGGATCGTCTTCGCTTACTTCTGGCATCACAAGCAGCCGGAAATTCATCACATGCGAATGAAATTATATCGATTATCGAGGAATTGCGTGAAGCTGAAATCATTTATTAACTCGACGTCGGAGAATTTACGCATTCTCATCATGAGTGTCGATGTGTTTGGACGTCATTCAAGTAGGAGTGTACTCCACAGTAAGCAAGGTCCTCCAGGTCGACCCGGGATTGGCTTTAGAATTACCGCAGATGGTCATTATGACTGGGGGCAGAAACGATTATGTAACATTGCTAATCCGGATGGAGAAGATGACGCCATAACTTTAAGCGCGTTACAAAAGAAATTTCGAACTATCATTAAGAACATACGCAAAGAAATGAAAGAGAGTAGTCAGTTGTTGGTAAATGGACTTGAAGCTACGATACGAGACATTGCGAGGACACTCGACGCCGATGTCAAAACTCTACAAGATTTGGTGATTCGTAATTCAAACGTCATTGCTGAATTGGATGCACGACTGAGTGGACTGGAAAATGAGCGAAAAAAGGGGCGCTCTCGTGCGGAAGCTACATAGGCCTGATCGACGAAACTATCCGCGTCGACATGTGGACATCCGTGGCTTGGACGAAACCTGGCAAGCCGATCTCGTCGATATGTCATCATACGCGCGTCACGACTCCAAACACAAATTTCCCCTCACCGTCATCGAAACCTTATCAAAATTCGCCTGGGCCGTGCCAATGCTGAGTAAGAGTGGTAATGATGCAGCAGCTGCAATGAAGTCGATACTCGTTAAGGGACGCATACCGCAGAACTTACACGTCGATCATGGAAAAGAATTCTACAATTGTGACTTTAAGGACATCATGAAAAAGTACAATATTCACATGTTTTCAACATATAGCAACTTGACGGCATCCATTTACGAGCGTTTCAATCGTACATTGAAGAATAAGATGTAGATGCAATTTAGTCTTCGTTGTAATTATAAGTGGATCGATATTCTTGATAATCTAGTAGCCGAATATAATGATTCTGTACACCGCATCATTAAGATGAAGCCGAGAAATGTCAACGCGGAAAATGAGGAGCAATTGGAGCAGATTTTCAATAAGCCTCCAATAAAAAAAACAACCGAAATTCGCCGTTGGTGATAAAGTGAGAATCAGCAAATTTAAGACTGTTTTCGAAAAGGGTTATACCCCAAACTGGACAACAGAAATATTTACAATCTATCATGTCAAAAAAACACCCCGTAATGTACCACTTGAAGGACCATAAAGATGAACCGATCGCCGGTGGTTTCTACGAACAAGAGCTTCTCAGTGTCAAGCACCCCGATATCTATCTCATTGAAGTAGTATTGAAAAAGCGCGGTAATCGAATGTTTGTAAAATGGCTAGGGTTCGACAATAGCCACAATAGTTAAATAAGGAAATCCGATTTGTAGTCGATAATAAAGAAAATGAAAAAATATATATGTTTTATGACTCTTGACCTAAACTGCTGGTCGTATCCGCATGTATCCCTCCAAGGCCTCCGACCGACTCCACAGCAGTCTTGCTTTTTTCCCTTCTCGCCGTCGATAATCCCTTTTTTCGTGGAACGTGGGTACGAGGACATGGATAGAGTGAATAAACACATGGGATTATAAAAAGTCCGTTTCTTTATTTACAGAAAATCATAAATCCATTCTTACACGATTAAATATTTACAACAACAAACATAATTTTAACAAAATATATACATAATTTTCACGAGTTTTATGTATCAATATTCACAAAAATGTACACAATTTTACGACAAAAAATCAACGTTGTAGAAAAAAAATATTTACATAATTTTTTACGACGGTATTCTATAATACCCCCATGGTAGGGTATCAGAGGTCCCAGGTATGATATACCGCTTATCGTCATGAGGACTCAGAGCAATTTTCGTCTCGCGAATGGTGTAGACCTTATGCAACTTTGATCGAATGCACGTTTGACTACGCATCATTTCAATATTTTCCTGTAAGCATAATATTTTAATGTTGAGCATAATCGTGAAATGTAACTGCCCTAGTCACTACACTGCTCTTGATACCTTTAACTTTTTTCGTGTCCTGCTTGCCCTCAACACGTGTTTCATACATTTTCGATCAAAGTCCAATGAATTCGGTCATAATTGCTCCATTACATTCGTCCTTCATGAGACCGGGTACCTTCTTGTTGACGAGCGGTATACCATACCTATTGTCCGCTGAATAATCGCTTGTATCGAATTTTGAAATGTCGCGCTTCATGTCGGCATATATATCATCGCTCTCAATGTCATATATGAGACTATCCGTATCGGTATACATGACTTTACATTTATCTCGATACAGAGGTACCATATACTCCTGATGAAATCCATACAAGCACGTTTTAGATATCTCGAGTATGCACATATCCACATATATCGGCTTGTTGAATTACACCTCGAGATTGCGCAATTCCACGGCAATGAGGTTTTCCGAAAAAACACTTCGGCTGTGGAAGTTTGGCTTCGCAATCATTGCCTCTGCGCCATACCTACCCTCCCATTTTGCCAAAAGCTTTACATCTACATGATTGCGCACATTCTTCATCGTTTTGCCAAACACCGCATTATTCATCAATTTGAATAAATTCTTTTCGAAATCGTTTTTGGCCAGCGTTCGAACCTGAGTATTTAACTCAATATATGAACGGAGCCATGGGGATTGTATGAACTATAAAATTCTATGGATTTTCGTGAGGCAAAGTCCATGACGTAAACACTGTTGTAAATTTCTATAGTGTATGATGTAGCGTTTTTTTTCACAGACGGTTGCTAGCAGCTGTTCTTCCCGCTTACCTGGTGCTTTTTCGTGTATTGGGCAAAATGTAGAGATTATGGGTATTCCAAGTCGACCTCAAGAATGTAGCCTGTAGGCAAATCTAGCGCGATGGATAGTGGATCAAAGTTGGACACGTCGTTGACCCAACGAAAATCTGCATATGGCAAGGGCTGGCACATTGGCCATCCATACAAATTGTTGGCGTCAAAATACATCAAGTATGATGATGCTTTCGACGGATCAAACGACTCCATGTACTTGTTTTTAGCACGTGCATATCGGTTTGAGCATTGACTAAGACCACCGCATATACCCCGCTCAACAAATAAAATCATATCGATGTCCGTTAGTAATTCAAACTTGACATTCGAGTGTTTTAGCATTGCATCCTAGGTATACCCCGACAATGTGTAGTAATACGCGGGATCCAATCCATAGCTCTCGACGCACGTATTCCGAAAGTTTTCGAAAATATCGGCTAATAATAAGACATCTGTCTTCAAGTACAAATCGCTATAGTCGCCCAGCGTTCGAATGGAGAACCGCTCCCAAACGTTATCAGCATGTGCGTACTCACTCTCGGATACTGTAGCATCTGTCAGGGATCTGTAAAATGCGTCACGTGGTGGTAGGCAAGTGTCGTCTAACCTAGTCACGTCGTCAATATACTCACAGGGAAAGACCCCTTTTCGCGTCAACAAATTGAAATCGCCTGACGACAGAGTTGAAAATTGCATCCGTAAAATTTTGAGTTTGTCCTCGGTCAAGAATGATGCTAATTTGTCAAGACTGGTGTTGAGGAATTTGTATGAATCGATGAAGCGCAATTGGATCCTATGATTTATATCGTCTTTAATTTCAACATGCTTCGGGAAGGAGATGTATTTCACTTTTGTGATTGGAAGGACGTTAGTTTTTCCTTCGAAAGCTGTGGCTCCTTCCTTGATAATAAAATGTGCATCATAACCCGACAAATTATGGAAAACTACGGGAATAAAAAATGATTGTAATTTAGGTTACATTTTGAATGGGCAGGACCTCTATAACGTCCGGTCACATGGCAATGATCTCGAACGCGTACATCGTCTTGCGCAAATGGTTTTTCGCATATGTGACACTGAGTGGCGTTTCGAAAACTCGCCCACTCGGTTGGTGTTAGAGGTATCATTGGCAGATTGTCGCAAAAAATGCTTTTTATGCGCAATGCTAGGTTTTTAAGCTCGTCTACAAACCATGATATGCAGTCAGCACTGCGACGTGAATGATATGAAGAGAGCGATTCATCGTATGCACAGCACACGTGATAACCAACTAAATATTTCATGTTGATGACATATATCTTTTGTCGCGTTCTCCTCGCCAGTCTTTGCTAATACATACTCCAAATCGGCATACACGATGAAGGGGTGTCGTTCTTTCCGGTTGAAGTTTACGAACTGGAGCCACTTATTGGTATCGTTCGGTAGACGGATGGCACAGTTGTTTATCAAGCTGCAATCAACCTCATGTGACTGCAGTTTAGCCTCCGATGAGAAATAATGCAAACACCTACCGAAAATTATTATTTTTTACATGTTTTAATTACTCTAGCATATATCTAATATACACTAATATACACAATGTTACACAAATATTTGTGTAAAATTGTTATTCTTTTGTATAAATATTGGTGTAGAAGATTATTATTTTTTTACATGTTTTAATTATTCTAGCATATATCTAATATACACTAATATACACAATTTTACACTATATTAATATACACAATGAATATAGACCATTTAAAGTGTGTGTATATTAGTTACGTTAACTATTACATACCGATTGCATATATATTTTTGATGGCCGTTTACGTTGAGTTGCGCGTTCACAAGCCTCGACAGGTTTTCGATCCAAGCGAAATGCCCCACATTGTTGTCCTCCGTATTTTGTACGTATAGCAAATTAATGTGCTTTTCCTTCTTGGGTTGGGACACGCGTATCGGAACAATGTTATTTTTGTTGGTGGTATATACATTGATTGATAAATTATTTTGAAGCTCAAATTTCTTGATTTGCGGTATGGCCACGGGGAATTCAACATCCTGTAGATTGAGTATTGTTGAATAGTGAGGGTATGAAGATGGACGGGCACTGTTTCGTTCGATGGGATATAGAGCGGCGATCACAGACCATGCAAAACATGCATTGTCATTGGACTTGACATTTACAATGGCACGCTTTATCCTTATTTCCTTTGACAATTTTAAGTGGCACCCGGCGCGCATTGGATTATACTTATTCACACTTATGGTTAAATTTAGAATTTTTGACAAAGTCCACCCACTATCGCGTTCTTGAAATTCATCAAGAGATGCTAGAGTGGGTTCGACAACGCGTTGCTCATACCACTCGTTTAAATCAGATGTCTGGAAAAGTTCAAAGTTTCTCGTATTGACACTTTTGTTTGCATGCTTATCACCTGCCACAAACTCACCGCTGAACATGGTATTAACCTTTACACACAAATTTTCCTCGACAATGTTTTTCACATGCAAAAGCACCATGTCCCTGGCATCTTCGAGAAATTGACGTGGGCCAATATGGTCGCGATTGATAACTGAACCAGTCAATACACGATTTTCAAATGCCGTTTCAATGTTCCGCCATATCAAACCACTTTCTCGCGCACCACATCCCGCACGCTCATGAATGAAACGTTGACGCACAGAGTTTTTCAAGCCTTCAAGTCACACTATTTGAGCGATTAATGATTGGTGATATCCGATCGATAATCGCTGGCGTTTATTACAGCTTTGATTTTTTAACAACTCGATGAATTCATTGTATTGATGCTCCCACACATTGTACTCTTCCGCTGAATTTATAAGTGTGGCTTGCTCTCGTAATCTTGCTTCTGATATGTCGCCGGACATTTTTATAAGTTTTTTTTTCAACGAAAAATGGTTGAAGACAAATAAAACACAATGTGGATGAGTTCACTGCTCGACTGCAAAAGTTTCAATTTTCCGAGCAGCGGTCACAGCCTCCACAACTTTTGAAGAAAAATATGTTTCTGTCTTTGTCCTCGACTGACTATCTTAGAAGTCTAACAGTATACCCTCTCAGACTTTTTTACTGCAACGTGTATTACAATGTAAAGTAATCCGGTATCTCGATGAAAAATATAAAGATTGCCAGTATATGGACTGAAATGTTTAATGGGATATCAGGAACGTGAGAGAAACAGGCTGTAACCCGCTATAGCGTCTGCGCTCAAGTTATTCATACATAGGGAAACGAGATTCCAAAAAAAATATGGCGATCACCTGTATGATTTTCCCACACGCCGTCGTCAAACGTGGTTTTGTGGAGATCGTGGAATGCCTAAATTCTAGCAGATCAACATCCGCCTTTACCAATGGAGTTTTACTTCAACTCAGTCAACCCTCCAGCGGTAGTGAGGAAAACATCATAATCACTTGTATAATTTTCCCATGCGCTGTCGTCGAACGTGGGTTTGTGGAAATCGTAAAATGTCTAAATTCTGGCAGGTTAACATCCGCCTTTACCAATGAAGTTTTACTTCAACTCATTTAACCCTCCAGCGATAGTAAGGAAAACTTATAATCACTTGTATGATTTTCCCATGCCGTCTCGCCAAAGGCGGTTTTGTGGAGATTTAGCCCTAGCAGGTCAGCTTCCGCCTCTACTGATAGAGTGTTTCTTTTCTGATAAGGCCCCACTCTGGAGATGGCAAAGAAAGAGCACGTTACGAAAAAAAAATCTTTTCGTTCACCCTTAGCCTGGATGGGGTATCTTAGAAGGTATACTTGTTTGTACTTCTGCCTCCATTATCTTCTACATGTTATGAGAAAAATGAGAAAAAACTCGTTTTCCCTTTGTTTTTCAATGTTCAAGTAAGACAGAAAAAAATGAGCATCTCATCCCCACCATTCTGCATCCAATGAGGATCCCATAATTGAAAAGGACTCGGGTAGTCGTTTTTTCATCATTCTAGTCTCTCCAATTTCCGAGAGTGATTTTGAAAAGTGCTGCGGAAAAACGTACAACCTGTTTGATCAAATCCGTGACATTGAAGTGATCAATGTTGTCAGTGATGAAGACGACGCAATGGTTGATCAAATCTGCGACATTGAAGTGATCGATATTGTCAGCGACGAGGACGACGATGCAATGGTTGATCAAATCCGCGACATAGAAGTGATCGATTTTGTCAGCGATGACGACGACGACGGAATGGTCGATCAAATCCGTGACATTAAAGTGATCGATATTGACAGCGATGACGATGACGACGACAATGAGATGGAAGTGACAGATGAAGAAGAAGAAGAAGAACTGGACAGTGATCTCGAAGTTCATGAATCCGGTTGTGAAAGTGATTATGATGGAAACCATGATAGGCGAGAATTCACACTGAATCTGCAAATTATTCATAATCTTAACCGCCAAACTGTTTATTGTGTCAATTACCATTACTTCATTCGATCTCGTGGTGTGAAACGTTGTACGAGGTGCATATTGTGGACATGGGTGCAATGGTTGAGAAAGTGATAGCAGTACGTGGCCACTACTGAGAAACATACGACGTAATGAGTGGGATCTTCTGCAGTAACTGCCGAGATCCACTCTATGAAATAGGTCTAAGCAGCGTGTGTACCACTTGCTTAAACGGATTCCCTTCTGTGCCTGAAGAAATTGGTGCGGTTCCAATGAACAATATCGCCAAGAACGACGACGACAGTGATAATGAAATAGATGCCATGGACATAGATGAACTGCGAGATGATCTAGAACTCATCGATTCAGGCTATGAAAGTGACTGTGATGGTGTAAAACCATGATGTACAAAAATATAGACTGGACAACGAATGAAAGGGCAAGGTATTGCACTTCATGCTTCCTCGAAGACCGAGACATGTTTGTGGAAGCAAAAGCCGTGCGGGGCCACTACAGGGAACGTTTCAATGCAATGAGTGGAATTTTCTGCAGCACATGTCGAAATCCACTTCATCAAATTGTCCCATGCAACATGTGCTCCACCTGCCTATATGGATTCTCGGTTAATTGTAAGTTTTATCAGTAAATACTATTATTTTAAATATTATAGTGCCACGTAGATTAATAAGAAAAAATGTATGTTTTTTTGTTCCAGAATAATCACAGTCTTCATACGTCTTCATTGCATTTTTCGAACATCGACACACATACACACACACACGCACACACACACGCCCACACGTCCACACACACACACACGCGCACACACGCACACACACACACACACACACACACACACACACACAGACACACACACACACGCGCGCGCGCGCGGGTCTTTCAATGTATAACATCTACATATACAATGTGTACAAAAAAAAATGTTACATTATTAATAGAAAAAAAAATTTCTTATTCAGTGTTTTATAAACAAGTTTATTATGAATAAAAAATTTCATTTGATTTTAAAAATTCATTAGTTAATGAGGACCCCCCCCTCTCCGCCCACTTGACAGGAGACACCGTCTTGCACCCCCACTACCTGGCCTTACCCTTCCCGCCGTGACGTCATATCCCGGGTACCCCGCCCCGCTCCGCCCTGAGATCCCTGAGTTAGAACTGGCGTTGCTACTCTACTGACACACGGTAACTTTTCTGAAATTTTCCTCTTCGTGCACGGAATTTTTCTTGAGATCACATGTATTAAACGTAAACTTTATTGTTTTTCGCAGTGCGATAAAAAAAATTTCACATTGGTGAAATGGATTGGGGGTGAAGACGATAAAAAAATATACAGTGGGGATACCAATTGACTGGATAAAATCATTCGATTATGAAACATATAAATCGGAAAGAGACGTCAACGACGATGAGACGTACGTAGTTGAGTGGCGTTCGTCCAAGCATGAACCATCTGGAGGGTGGGAATGTTACGACGCATTAATTATTGAAGTGCCTGGTAAGTTGTACGATTCTTTTTCGCTTTCCTTTGCAAACTATATATACACTGTAAAAATTAATTTGCCGATATATTTCGACAGAATGACCATAGCGTGTGTTATATATATATATATCTCATCGCAATCTTTCATTTCCTATTTTATTTTAACTGTCATTTCTCATTTTTTTAAACTTTGGAATCTATCATGTCGTTAATTATGAACTGGGGAGAACATTATATGACAAGTTTTTATAGTAAAATCGGTTTGTGCAAAAAATATTTTCTGTATTTAATCGTTAACAGTGACCGTTCAATAGATGATCGGTGCTATAAAGCTTTATTTTTATCGATTTCAATCATTTTAAAATTATTACGTTAAAAAATGTTATCGCATTTTCAAACTATTTTATCATGTCAATTTTTTAGTGATAAAAATCAACCCTTGATTAAGGAACATTTTTTTAAATGTTGGTACTTGTAAAAATAAAATATTCATTGCATAATATTTTTTTCTATTTTTTTACTGAAAAAAAGCACTCCGATGGAAGGGGTTACGAAGCATCGTAGGACCCGATTTATTTATACATACATATATATGATACTGTTATTGATACTGTCGTTATCTGAAACCACTATGATTGGTGCTTGTGTGTGCGTGTGTGTGTGTGCGTGTTTATATGTATATTTATAGTTTAAGAACTTCAATGAAACTAAAAGATCTAATAACTAAGAAATCACAAAACAAAGTAAAGTCTTATAAGTATTTAAGAATGATCTAGAGGTACATTGAAATTGAATGCAAACTTCAAGTTTTTAGCGATGTAAAAAAACAGAAAAAACGCACTCATATAGAAGCTCCAAGCATAGTGATTTCAGATAACAACAGTATAAATAAGTTATTAAAAAATTGTTGACAAAAAATCGTAAGATTTTAGAACTGATTTTCATTTTGTATCCAATGAATCGATATATTTTGCCACATACTTATAATTTTTTTGCGAACCTTGTAATCATTTTGCAAATTCCGTTTATTCAAACTTTCCAGAGGCTGTGTAACGGTAAATAATTTTTTGCTTTATGGGAAATTTTTATTGAATATAATACCGTTTTAGAATTCATTTTGAGCATCTTCGTGTACCAGAATTATTAATAATTTGTATTTTCTTATAATTTTTTAAAAATGTACAAGATAATGTTTAAACATAAAAGTAATCGAAAAGAGTTCATGTGTATTCGGTAAAAATAATGAATGTATTTGATGTGAAAAAATAAAGTTCTCTAATTTTTCCCGAATGTTTAAACAGTTTGTGAATAACTCTTTCATAGCAATTTAAAAATGACCAATGTTCATTTCAGATTTCATTTCATGGTAAGCATTGTTGAATACTGTGTAGAAAAAAAACCGAATCTTATGACAATAGCAGCCAAATTCGCGTCGCAGCAATTGAATATAATTTCCCGAAAAATAACGACCATATAGAGATTCCTTGTCGTTACTTTTTTTAGGAAATTTTGTTGCTAGTTTGATAACATACGTTTTTTCCCACAGAGTCAGATGTCTCAAATTTTAAATTCTTCGTAATTACTTTGCGTTGAAACACTGTCGCATCTGCATTTAGATTCAGTGAATGTTTTTCATGAGAAAATGTTCGAAAAAACATCATCTGTTGTAAAACTGCCAAACATGAAAATAATACAAACTAAGACTGAACAATTGAAAAGCGTCATTTAATTTATGTAACATGAAAATTCGGTACTAATTTTTTAAATGAATTGTATATATTTTCGAGTTGCGATTCACTGCGGTTCACACTTACATTGTATTAAGTTAATTACATAGTTGTGAGGAAAGTATAATAAAATACGTTTCTGCTAGAACGTCCTACATGGCCAAATTCGACATAATGAAGAAACATTTTCCGTAGTACGAAGCTTTTCCTAAAAAAATTTGAAACTTTTTCTAACCGATCGGTTTGAACTTTTTTTTCAAAATTTACTTACACTTTTTTTCATTACAAGAGATTTCATAAGTTATATTGTTCGAGGTGTTTATAATTATTTGTAACTTCTTAGTGTTGTTGTTAGTCGGTAAAGAAAAGTATTTCCTGTGTACTTTGGGTACTAGTATTATTACCGCACTTTGATCATTTTATTAGTACTACATCTTTCTAATGTAAAACTCATTCTTCTTCACCACTCATCTCTAGACATATTTGTTTTTTTTTCTCATCAGGTGCGGATTGATCCCAAAGGGTCAAACGTGTATATATGGCAGAGTCAATGGGGGTGTGCGAAGGCAAAAGCAACGTACATCGCAATGGCACTTCCAATATTATGCGCAATATATCCTATCGAAACGCTGCTACAAAGCAACCTGAGAGGTGGGGCGCGCAAAATCGCCGGTTCTCCAGATCAGCCGCGTATAAGAGCGTTGGATAAAAAAAAATGAATGCTATTTATTGTGAGACTAATTTTCATGCAAATTTTATTAAAAATTTCAGTTTATTAATACCTTGAAAATTTTACTTTAATATTAAAATATTAGGAATGTTTCAAAATATTTTTGGACTGCCTTTCAGATACGGTACAAACTCGATTCCCAAAAACATATAGCGCCACGGGACTGGGCATATCGATTATTAATAAACTTCACCTACTCCGCAAAGAGAAAAGAAAGCCACCGGATCAGGTATGCATCCGAATATCAACATTTAAAGTCCCAAATTTCACATCCCACAAATCAATATTTTACTCCCCTACGTTATAGACAGAAACTAATACAATTGATGTTTTCACAGCCTCCAGCGGAGCCAAGGTGAATCGACAAAACAAGATTCAAATTTCATATATGATTTTTGAAATTTATGTTAAGTTCCACAATTCAATGGCTAAGCCAAATAATGAATAAAAAGGCATCAAATTACACGCGTTATTTTTCGATTTTTGAACAAAAAATGTATTGTGAATAAAAAATGTTTATAAACGTTGGATAATATTTTCATTTCCATTAATAATTATGAGCATCAATATAAAGTTAAAATTAAAAATGTAATTTTAATAAATGTAAGTGAGATATCCTGCAGATTGTTTCCCACCAGGAAATTCGTTTACTCTGTTCCCATAATATATAATATATATTCTGAATGCCGCACATGCTCGGGATATTGACCTTTAATTTGCTGATTCATATAGCATAGCTTGTTTATATGGCTTTATATATAGCACATATATAGTGCATATGTGGCGAATAAATGCTGCATGTATAACATATAAGCTGCATATACAGCGCATATATGGTGCATGTATGGCAAATACATGCTGCATATATAGCACACATATGGTACATATATAGCACATGTATGACACATATTTGACGCATGTTAGATACATTTTTGGTGCATATATGGCAAACACATGCTGCATATATAGCACATATATGGCAAATACATGCTACATGTATAGCATATATATGGCTCAGATATGACGCTTATACATATTTTCATATAAAAAAAATGTGGCATACACGTCGCATATATTCTAATTACAAATGTCGTATAATAATAATATACGAAGCGGATATAAAAATTTCCATGAGTGCTAGTGGTCGTCGGAT
Organism: Ophion slaviceki; assembly: GCA_944452715.1. NCBI lineage: Eukaryota > Metazoa > Arthropoda > Insecta > Hymenoptera > Ichneumonidae > Ophion > Ophion slaviceki. The sequence continues at coordinate 52,544,359 of OX101783.1, forward strand.
TTTTCTTTACCTCCCTGATCATTTTGCGACCGTCCAATGCAGTTGTTTTTCTTTTCCCACCTCGTGCATTTTTATCACCGACTATACCTAATTCCTCGAACTTCTCGCATATTTTTCTTACTGCAGCTTCACGTATGTCATGTTTTCGACCAATTTCTCTTTTAGAAAGACCTTTTGTTGGTCTTTAATTACCAGTTCTCGCACTTGAATTGCAATTTTCGGCATCGCGGTCTTATTGCTACCGTACATACCGTGTGGCCGAAAAGTCGTCGAATCTATATGTTTAAATTCCGTTTACCTTCCAAGCTTCGTTAGGAGAAAATCGCTTTGTTGTCACTGATGAAAATATATAAACCTTGGATGCGTACTTCTTTTTTGTCCAGCATGTAACAGGCAGTCTTCGCGCTGAAATTGTTCTCTTTCTGGTTTCGAATATTTGTAACGTTGTTACAACGGCTGCGTAAAGGTAAAACAATGAACTTTTGTCATGACTGCTCAAGGTCGTACTGTAAATGCACTGTGCATCTAGAGTGTTAACATTTAACTAGTTATTTCTATGTTTATGCGCTATTGTGTGGACAAAAACATTAGTGGTTTAATATATGGTGTAAATGCAAAACATCGAGAAAATTGAAAGTGTGGTTGAACATTGCCGATGATTGCGGAACGGATGGGCCACCAACAAGTTTTACATTCAATAAAGGTATGTGTTCTTAATATTACATTCAATTATTCATCTAAAAAAAAACACAATTTTAAGAAACGAAAGAAAAAATCCAAGCCGTACAGCGGATGTAAGTAGACATGCTCTTCTTGCTAGGCTCTTAATAATTTTCATTCCGGAGCAGAGTTAGTTTAAAAAATAGTATTATTTTAATCCGAAGGCCTCCGCATAGCTTCCGATGGCCTCCGCAGGCCCGTCGCAGGCAGAAAAGGTAAAAAAGAATAATTAAAAAAAAAACATTTAAAAAGGTGTGCTGCGGAGGACCATAGGGCTGCTGCAGAGACCTGTGGAGGCCTTTGAAGGCCCTACAGAGGCCTTCGCAAAAAAACAACGAAAATAATAAAAATTAAAATAATAACAATTTTTTTAAATAACATCAATTAAAATAACAATTGAAAAAAATACAAAAACCTAATAGTGTATACTATATGGTTGCTTGTTTATTATCTAATTTTTATTTTAATTGATTCGACATTCTTTTTAGTTCCATCCGAAACTCGTCTATCTGAATTAAACGTCGAGGACTGGGCGATGATGAAATACCACGTGCTCACCCATGTGCCACTGCTACGTGTTCTATCTCGGTTTTTAATAAAAAAAAAAAGGAAAACGAGTGCAGATTATCAGCGTGACTACAGAACGCGCCAGACTTTCGATGATTCGGAGAAACTACAAAAATAAATTGCTGTGGAATTTCAACGGAGGTATCGAGCTAAGAAAATCGGAAACCGAGAATAATTTGAAAAAAAGGACAACAAATTAAGTATACTCTACGGTAACTTGTCTATCATCTAATGATTTACAAAACTAATATAAGTGAGAGTAGTCGATCCAGTCTAGAATAAGAGAACAGAAAAAAATGTATGAAAATTTTCCACTTAGAAATAAATATATTTATTTATACAATTAAGACTGATTTAACATTTGTACAAATAAAACTGATTTAATATCTACATCCGTGTTAATTCTTACTTTCTTGCGGTCCTATCAATTCATTCACTCACTCTTCCCCGCCTCCGCCCTCTCGCACCCGATTCATCTACAGAAATAATTTGTTACGTTAGCGGAGTGCAAATAAGTATTCACCTCCAGCGCGTGTGAAGTACACACACAGTTTTTTCCCCCTACTAGCCGTGCCCGTACCGTCATACATCGACGAATTCAATTTGATGTAAACCGATACACGATCTAAGGAATTTCAAAAACTCTTTTTGTCCCTGCATTTCCGCCTGGGATTTAGGTAATGCGTATTACAATTTAATTAATGAAAAATTATTTCCCTGTATTATCGAGTGAGGAAGATACGTCGAGCGAACAGTTGCATCGTTGTACTTATCGTTAGATTAATATTTGACAAACTTATTGGGATGTTGAATAAGTTCTCGCTGTTTTTTTCGTGAAAATTAATGCTTTACTGAAAAAATAGCATTCCTAATGCTCTTAAACGTTTCGAAACTATTGTGTGATCAACTCCTGATGATTCTGCAAGTTCAGCTAGCGTCTGGCGCAAGTAATGCCTCATTACTTCACAGCGTCTTTGTGAAGTAATGCCTCCAATGCAACACATTAAAATCATTATTTTTGAAGCGTCTAAACCAATTTCTACATGTTGTTTTCGACACAGCATGGTCGCCGTAAGTCTCAACAAGGATTATGTAGGCTTCAGCTGCTGATTTTGATAAACGAACAATTCTTTCCCTGTATTATCGAGTGAGGAAGATACGTCGAGCGAACAGTTGCATCGTTGTACTTTTCGTTAGATTAATATTTGACAAACTTATTGGGATGTTGAATAAGTTCTCGCTCTTTTTTTTTGTGAAAATTAATGCTTTACTGAAAAAACAGCATTCCTAATGCTCTTAAACGTTTCGAAACTATTGTGTGATCAACTCCTAATGATTCTGCAAGTTCAGCTAGCGTATGGCGTGAGTCTTTGTGAAGTAATGCCTCCAATGCAACATATTAAAATCATTATTTTTGAAGCGTCTAAACCAATTTCTGCATGTTGTTTCCGACACAGCATGGTCGCCGTAAGTCTCAACAAGGATTCCGTAGGCTTCAGCTGCTGATTTTGATAAAGTAGTGCGGTAGAATGTCCCGAAAATACTCGTTTTTAGCACGAAATTTGACATGTTTAACACTATGAAAAAAAGTTGTTTACACATCGGCGAAATGATATACCCTGAATTTCAAGCTCACTTATGGTACTCTAAATTTCAAGCATTATAGATTCGTTACCATCTTAAACTACAGGCACGCAGTTCTGGTAACGCCATTTATTGGATAACAGCGAGAACTTATTCACCATCCTAATATTTCTCCAGGTCAAAAATATTTTCGAACGGACCAAGTTTGAGAAAAATAGAGAAATACGTTCCCAATAACAGTAACATCGACTCAAAAATGACAAAAAAGCTTTGTGAATTTTTCCGATTTTTTCCCAAGATATACGATATTTTTAAAAACGTGTAACATTTCATGATCTACACATATTTTTAGTTGCGTTTCGTAATAATAAAAGTTGTTACGCTGAGAGAAACGTCCATGGTATTTACAACAATCGCCCATGGTAAAAGTGGGGATAGTAAAATTCATTGTAGTTTATTGACACCGCAATCATAATATGGTTAACACGACCATAAGCGATAAGTATACCGTAAGATGTGATTTGGGTGGCGTGCTTGACTATCTATTATCTCGGAAATGATTATTCACTATTTTAAAATGCTTGGCAATATAGATATAGTTGATCCAGTGCTATTACAAAATCGGCGTACACATACTAATGTTGTATGGTGTACGTTAAGTTTTGTTCAGTCAAACTTCTACTATTCTTTTCAAGTTTGTACAATTCGCACACTGGTCCAAAAAATTAAAGGAACAGGAACCTTCTTGCATGTTTTAAAGTGTTTTTTGAAGCGTGAAACCATTTGTGTGAAAAATGGTCGTATCGAGATGAAAAAAAGTATTTTAAAGCTGCAAGTTTCTAGTTATGAGATCTGTCGACAAAATGTTTTTTTGAGCTACGGTTATTGCGCAATCATGAGAAATAGCGCGAGAAAAAAAATGTCCAAACTTTTTTGTTTCTTTTCAAGGTTCCACGAGCTCAGGATTTTTTTTCCAGTTAAATCAATGGATAGGTCAGTTAGCTTGTTTATTCAGCTTCAATTTCGTTTTTTATTAGTCTCTCTACGTCAATTTTTTGCTGAGATATCCGACCTTGAATGAAAAAGGATCCTTTTGTCTTTGATAATCGATATCCCAGCAGTCAATGATCGCACAAAGATTTAAAGGGCAGCTTCGAAAACTTGAATACATTTCCTACAAAATTCTTTATTCATTTGAAACATTTTTTTCCACCCTTATCATTGATATGAAAAAAGTACAAAAAATTGACGTTTTACGGCTTTTCAGTAAATCTACCACTCCACTACAAGCGTTGATGGAAACACCAGGGTTGCCAGGTTTTTTGTCAGCTTGATGTGTGCCCAATAGCCCTGCAAATTTGCGAATTGACCTGTCGCACTGTTTTTCCGGACCGATTAATCAAAGTTTACAAAACAATTGAAGGAACAAGTCTATTGTTCCTAAACATTGTGTAATCATCAAAATGAAAAGACCAGCTTTTTCGGCCTTTATTACAACATTGCACTAGTTGCTTGTTAAATTTGAGAAAAAAATTCGAAAAATTTCCATTTTTTTTAAATTTGTAAAACGTTTCAGAAAAAAACACTGACTCATGTTAGACACGATTCGGTCTTCGCTCACCATAATTTCACTTGTGTTATTATATTGAATAAAAGTTGATACCTCCAAGCTGTATTCACTACTCTATCTGAGAACGTTTATGCGAGCAATTCTCGATATTTTCCGAGACGGTTGTCAGGGTTACGAAAGAAAGTTCTCTTCAAACCTCATTTTTTTCGGAAGGAAAAATTTATTAGGAGTTTTTTTCAATAGTAATCTTTTCTCTTTTCGGTATAATTCCTCGAAGTTTATCAAACAAATTCATCCAGTTTTTTAAACATTAACTTTTTTTAAGGTATTGCCTAGGTGACATTGAGTTTTGCCAGTTTTGGCATTTCAAAAATGCCTAGGCGGCATTTATTTGAGGCAGAAGTCGCTCGGCTAGTGATTCTTATCGGAGAGGGGTACAGTTATCGGGATGTCGGTGAAAGATTAGGCGTTAGCGCATCGGTTGTGTCTCGTGCGTATACGCATTATCAAGAAACCGGTGGATACGGTCGACGGTCGGGACAGGGTCAAAGTCGTGTAACAACTCCTCGAGATGATCGGACAATCGTTCGACGTGTTCGTCAAGAACCTTTTGTCTATGCGAACATCTTTGCTCAGCATTTCCCACATCGTCGACAACAACAACAACAACAACAGCGACGACGACGGCCGCGAAACATTTCGTACCAGACGGTTATCAACTGTCTCCGTGAGTCTGGGTTGCAAGCCAGACATCCCATTCGTGTGCCAATGTTGACGGCCGGACATCGCCGGGCTCGTCTAGCGTATGCTCGCCAACATCTCCAGTGGAATATGAGGTAATGGGAGTAGTAGAACTCGGGGAGATCTGGATAAAGTGAGGGCGAGGGAGGTGCGGGGACGGGGGAGCCCGGGACGGGGGGTAAGGGGAGGGGTTTGTTCATGTGGTGGGGGAAGTGTGTGGCGCGGAGTATGCGGTGAAGGGGAGGGGGTGAGGAGCCTATAGCAAGGGGAGGGCGGTGTCTGGCTGTCGCGCGAAGGTCTAGGGCCCGTTTGGGGAATTGGGGGAGGGGGATTTGCGGCTCGCGGAGAGAGGTGCGGTGAGTGACGTCACGCGGGGAAGAGGATGCCCAAAACCATGGGTCAATGCACAAAAGCACGAGAGGATAACAGTTGTAGGTACGGGCCAAGGGGGCACCGGCAGCCAGGGGACATCGTACACGATGCGTCGCTTTTCTAAGGGGCGTTATTGATACAGGTGAATCGTTTCCAGACAATGGAGGAAAATTTCTCTCACCATGTGGATATGCATGTGCAAGCCAGCGTCTATAATACACTCTCGGCAACGTAAGGCAATTGTAATGCTAGTTGTCAAATGAGACTTTACAGATAAACTTTTTATGCAGCTATAGTAACGGACGCACTTATAAAATTACATTGCATTCGATCTAGTATTCATTCCGAAAGATAACGTCGTGATGTTTGCATGTGTGAGTATGTATGCAGTGCACCCAGCCAAGAACCCGTGGGACTTGACGAAGAATGAGCTCGAACACGTTCCAAAGACCTTGCTCATAAAATATTGGAGTCGACACATTGGTATGCTATGGGATCGTTTGCCGGAACATCATCGAAACGACAGTGAAATATTATCATATCTTCCATGCATGAAGCATTACAATACACCTGAGATGTTGGATCATATTGATGGCCCCCCACCTCCGCAACGGAATTGTGAAAAGTGTTGTGAGGGAGACAATATTATTCGTGAGAAAAAATAAACGTTCCTCTAAACATTTGAAGTTGTTTCGTCGATGAAAAATGGATTTCTCATTGTCAGCAAAACGGCGGAATTCTTCCCAACGAACAAGCTGTCTCAAGGTTCCATCGTGTTATCCAATCTCCGACATGAGGGCTGCCCATACCAAATTAGCAAAGCGTTACGTAGTGGACATCATGGACGAGTTCGCCGTCTTTTTACCAGCACGGCTCATGAAGGCCTTCAATCACGGTCCAAAGATGTTCGAGAATATATTGAAAATGGCTCGCAATTACGAACTGTACATGAACTATACATGAACTATTATGGCGGACAATACTGCAGCATCGCGTTCAATAAACAGTGAGCACACCATTGTGCTGGTCGGAAATGATGAGTTCAACGGCATCACCATCATTGGTCGCTAACATCGTTGAGTTTTCAACATGCTCACAACAATGTATGAAGGATAAGTTTCATCGAATATAAAAAATGTTCCATGTTGCTGTTGGATGTAAGAATAAATACAATCGAAAACAATATATGTCAAAATGTTTTTTTTTATTTAAAAATGTTTTTTTTAAATCCTCCGCTCACGCACCGCTTCGTATACACTCAACCAGCTTTTCAGCGATTTTACATTCGCATTGGCGCAATTGTATTTCATATTGAAGAAATGATGGGGACATTCAAAGTCGGAGATGTTGGACAATTTCTGCAGCGAGGGACAGTCCAGGGTCTCCAAGTCAACAATTTTGGTTGCAGGATCCGTGAATCTTGATATCCATGAGCATTTTTCGAATCCCTTCACGTAGATGGTAGGAGCTCCTTGCAAGATGGTTCGAATTATCGTTCTAGCTGCCTCGTATGGTATATCACCGTGGTCCCATCGTAATCCATGAAAATTGCGTTCCAACCATTTGTTTGTCTTTTTGTATTTGTCTGGTAACGAGTCCCATGCAGATGGTGCGTTGAAGAAAAACGTCAGCGGTTTAGCCTTCTTGTCGTGGAGTTTGACGATGGAAATCTCCTTCAAGACAAAATCGTTGATGGGTCTCTTGAACCCCTGCACATCGACGACGAGCTCCATATTGACTGAAGAGTCCGCAGACAGTTGACAAGATTTATACCAATTTTTTAACCGCACCACTAATCGGATTGTATTCGACAATGCGATCATGGAGGATTAAACAGAATGCAGCAGTTTTCGGCGGAATATTCGTTTTCAATTCAAATTCGAGACGCACATCCACGGGGCCGGCCTTAAGAGAATCATTTTGCTTTGAGCAGTCAATGATGGCGAGGGGGGCTTTTTCTAAGAATTCCGTCTTATTTAGCCATGGTTCAGCTTCTTTGTTGTGATAGGTGAATTGGAAGTTTGTATACATCTCGTAGAGTAAAGCATACTGATTTTGATTGATATTTAGGTTTAGATTTCCATATGGATAGCATTGGGAGTTTAGGTATAGCTTGACATCGCTGATGTTGCAATGATCAAAGTGGCTCGCATTCCTCTCTTTCATATTTTTTCGCCCCGTCTGCAGCGCGAGAATGACATATCGTGGTTTCTCCAACTGATTGGAAGTCTTGACAGACCACACATGCTTAGAGGTGACGGGGAGTAGTGGATATTCATACAATTCCCACGTTCGAAAACTCATGGAAATTGGTGCATCTTTGGCGAGAAATTTCAATAGCTGAATTTTTCGTTGATCTGAGACTGTTACATACGGTACAAGCCATTCGATTTTATGCAATACGAGTTTGTAGTATTCGGAAGCTGTTTGCATGATGGCATTATCATCAGTCTTCGATCTCGTAAGAATTAGCTCATGCTTGGCATTTACCACAATTTTCCGATAATCTTCGGCAAATCCGAGCAGCATGCTCAGTGGTATACACACATCAAAATTTCCCGATACATCAACAATCTGCTTCGTCTCTTCAACATCGAGCCATCCCGTGTTCTCGAGCATAGAGCTCTTAGCTGGACTGAGAGACGAATATCCTTTAATTACACTCGTAATACCGACATTCTTATTACGATCGATTTCTATGGCATTCAACTTATATCGCACTTCTTCAAACAAATGGCAGATGGCATTGTTGACGAGACTTGTGGCAGCGGTTGGCATCCCATCACGCTTAGATAATTTTCCACAGATGTGCAAGGAACTTTTGCTTGGCAGAATGGATAGATCTTGATTTTGAATGGCAATACGTATTTCATCGCTGTTATTAAAGGTCGAAGATGCATATGGTTGATGAGCGTGAATTTCACAATGTATGATGGATTCGTCAAAGACTACGGGCTCCTGAATGTTTACGATTTCTTCTTCCATTGCACGCAGCAGATGCACAAAGCATAAAATAAATAATGTTTTACACGCTGTCCCCACGCACGTTCAGACCCAAATTCTTCAAGAGTAGCACGTTTTGAGGTGTGAGCACTTTGGGTGCGGGCCGACGACTGATTGTTTTTACCCATGGTTGTTTAGTGTTATTAGTGACTCTATTAAAGACTAAACCCATTATGATTTTATATGCAGCCGTATTGTGAGTACTTCACCGCGGAAATTCACCAAGTCACCGTCCTGATCCACTATTCGAAGTTGTATTGTGTCTATCGTTCGGCTTGTGATTGGTAGATAAATGACGTGTGATGGAACCTCAATGATTTTATATCCTGGAGGGACCGATGGGAAAAATTCATGAATGGTGTGAACTTTTTGTCCGTTAATATAGGCACCAGCGGTTATATTGCACTCAACCCGTAGGGCGTTCACTTTGAGAATGGCTACTGGAAGATCAGATTCGTGTCTTTTATTCGCTTCCAATTTACGTGCTGTGAAGCCCAGTAGATGTCCAATCGAATCTTCAGGCTCAAAATTTACACCATGATCACACTCGATTTCACTGCGCAAAGTATTATTATTAGGTTTGATGTTGTTTTTGATGTTTTTCCGTGACAGCTCGGCTTGCGCAAATGTATCAATATCCTCTATTTCATAGCTACCCGTAGGTATTGTCAACACCTCATCTCCCACGTAAAGTTTGTTGTGGTTAATGTCTATATTGGGAATAGAGTTGAATGTTAATAGTTCCACGAGACCGAGAGTATAATTTTTGTTTGGTGAGAGTTCTATGGGGGGAAAGTATTGCGCCTCGAGTATGGATGACGATCCAGATATGGTCAATGTTAAACTATCTTCCATGACGCTGGTACTTTGACAACTAAACTCTCAGCCTTATACTCCACGTATATATAGCATGTATTTGTCTTTGTATCGTAATTGTTGACAAAGAAACTTGAGACATAGATGTCCGCATTCAATCGTATCATATTCTTGATATCTCTTATAATTATAGTTCACGCTACCTACACCAAAATATCTCATGAGTTCAGATGGTGGTGGAAGATCGCCGAAACTATCAAAGTACATGACTTTCCATCCAATCTTTTTGTAGGCAACCCAGTGTGTGCCAGGGTCTACATTTTCATCCAAGTTCACAATCGCTGATTCATATTTGAGTGGCCCGCTCATTGGTAATGTATCCCGCATGTACACGCCACGGAAATGTGGAACCTTCACGACTCTTGCATATTTGAGTAGGTCGATGTCGGTCAACGGTCGGTGTGGTAGCGTTACTAGACGTTTTTTGGCTTGATATGAAGACCCAATCCTTGCTTATACGGTTTCAGATGTAACCCCCTACCTAAAGCAATCGCTTCCATTGTTCGATTATGTCGTTTACTTTCATTCAATTCACGTTTAGCCGCTTCAGCAGCATTTACAGCTTTGGCTATACCAGCCGCATCACCCGACAAAGCCCCAGCAGCGCTGAGACCCGCAAATATAGGTATCAGAAACGGCAATAAACCACCAATTTTATGAGGTATAGGTAGAACCCGCGGTGCGCGCACTTTGCCACCTTCAGTCTTTACCGCTACACGAGCACCCTTTAGAGCCGATTTAATAACCGTATGTGGATCATTACTTTGAATCATCGTCTTCTTCGCAGCACGAATAATTTTTTTTCAAACGAACGCCGCCCTTACGTGCTCCCTTCATCCCCATGCCAAATTTTCTCTTTGTCTGCATAATATTTGACACACTCCAAGCATTTGCTTTCTCGCCGATGCTAGCGTCTTTAGCGGTAACGCGGTGCCAAGCTTGTTCGGCCAACACTTTATCCGCTGAATGTCTCGCTTCAAGGTTATCTGGATTTTTTGAATATGCAATGTCGTGTTGTTTGCAAGCCGTGTCTAACGGATTAATTCCCGGATCACCACGAGCAAGGCGCTTAGCCAGCTTTGTACCCGGCCCACAATACTGGTACCCAGGTAAATGTAATTCAACAGGGAGTTTGTTGATTAGTTGGTTGACAAAACCTTTACCGCTCTTGCCATGAACGATCATGACTAAGGACAATACTCGACTGATAGCAAATCCCTATAAAATGCCTTTTTATAGTGATTTTCCATTAGTCGTGTGTGAGATGGCGTCCAAGAAACAAACTTTCGGAGGCGGACTTCCCGTAATAAATTTTGATAAATTTGTCGACGATGGAAGAATGAAGAGGCAAAAACGTCATGGAAATATATTGCCGGATAGCATACGCGCTGTTTTTTGTGGTCCATCGAATTGTGGGAAAACGAATGCATTGCTCACTCTCATAATACACCCCAATGGTTTAAGATTTGAGAATATTTATCTGTATTCCAAGTCGCTGAAACAGCCAAAATATAATTTGCTCGAACGATTACTCGAACCTGTAAGTGGCGTTGAGTATTATCCATTCAATGAGCATGAACAAGTTATAGCACCAAGTGACGCACAACCCAACTCTATATTCATTTTTGATGATATAGCATGTGAAAAACAGGATAATGTGAGAGCATTCTTTTCCATGGGAAGACATGAGATTGTTGACAGTTTCTATCTTTGTCAGACATACACTCGTATCCCCAAACATCTCGTGAGAGATAATGCGAATTTTGTGGTGCTTTTCAAGCAGGATGATACGAATCTCAAGCACGTGTACAATGATCATGTTAATACGGATATGTCTTATACATGCTTTAAAAACATGTGCACGAAATGTTGGAATTCCGACAAGTATGCATTCATCACAATCGATAAGGATACCAATATTAACGAGGGTCGATATAGGCAAGGTTTTGATTATTTTCTGACGCTCGATAAATGACCCGTCATTGAATGCGAAAAGACAGTACCATGTACACACCGATAGCGACAACATGAAGAGCGAACAGCTGTTGAGGGAAAAAGATGTATTGCGTGAAATCTCCAAGGCGAGCGATGCAATCAGACGAAAGCATCGAATACTCAAAATCGGAAGAGACATCGATAAGCAGAGAATGCAAAAGGTCTTTCAACCTATAGTGAGACCATTGGAACAATTAGTGTCAAACAAAAACAATGAGGTGGTAAAGATGGAAGTTAAAGATGAAAAAGTAATGGATAATGATATGGAATATTTGATGAATGGTGTCGAGCCCCAGTTCAAGAATGAAACACAAGATTCTTTCAAGAGTGAAACACAAGACTCTTTTAAGCTGGTATATGACGATGATGATGACTCACCAACCCAAAATGTTGATGATTTAATCAGTGAATATCTTCTGTTATTACGTACAAATAGAAAGACAAGCTTAGATGTCTCATATGGTGTACGGAACCTTGCGAACAACAAATTAATGATTGGTGATTCTCCTATATTCTTCGATTCTCAAAATATTCGTGTGCGAGATTCAACCTATCCAAAAACTGTTGGATTAGCAGAGCTATTGTTTCAAAAAGTTCCCAACGTCGAAGCTCTGACACCTGATGACTTGAAAAACTATGAAAAAATCATTATCTCCACGAATGCTCACAAAAAATATTACAAGCCTGGTGAGGCTATACGACATAGTGTGGGTCACAAATTCGATACTTATATCGCAAATATAGTTGATTATCACAAGCACATGGGAAAGGGTATGCCAAAGTATAAGGTGGCGAGAAAAAATACCCAATTGGATTACATTTATTGGGATAGTCCCAATGAGCTAGTAGATCGTCTTCGCTTACTTCTAGCATCACAAGCAGCTGGAAATTCATCACATTCAAATGAAATTGTATCGATTGTTAAGGAATTGCGTGAAGCCAAAATTATTTATTAACCCAACATTTGAAATTTCACGCATTATCAACATGAGTGTCGATGTGTTCGGACGCCAACTGAAAAAGAATATCGTCCTCAATAAGCAAGGTCCTCCAGGCAGACCGGGGATTGGGTTTAGAACTACCGCAGATGGTCATTATGACTTGGGGCAAAAACGATTGTGTAATATCGCCAATCCGGAAGAACAAGACGATGCTATCAATCTAAGTGCTTTACATAAAAGATCTCGAACAATCATTAAGAACATACGTAAAGAAATAAATGAGAGTAACCTGTTGTTGGTTAATGGATTAGAAGCTACGATGAGAGATATTGCGAGGACGCTCGATGCAGATCTCAAAACTTTACAAGACTTGGTGATTCGCAATTCACACATCATTGCTGAACTGGATGCACGACTGAAAAGACTGGAAAATGGATGAGAAAAAGAACGCTCTCGTGCGAGAGCTGCACAAACCTGCTCGCCGAAACTATCCGCGTCGGCATGTGGACATCCGTGGTTTGGATGAGACCTGGCAAGCTGATCTCGTCGATATGTCATCGTACGCACATCAAAACTCCAAACATAAATTTCTCCTAACCGTCATCGATACTTTCTCAAAATTCGCCTGGGCCGTACCGATGCGGAGTAAGAATGGTAAAGATGCAGCAACCGCACTGAAGTCGATACTCGTAAAGGGACGCATACCGCAGAAGTTACACGTGGATCAAGGAAAAGAGTTTTATAATCGTGACTTTAAAACCCTAATGAAAACGTATAATATCCACATGTATTCAACATATAGCAACTTAAAAGCTTCCATTTGCGAGCGTTTTAATCGTACATTGAAAAATAAGATGTGGATGCAATTTAGCCGTCGGGGTAATTATACATGGATCGATATAGTTGACAACCTAGTAGCCGAGTATAATGATTCTGTACACCGCACGATTAAGATGAAACCGAGAAATGTCAACGCTGGAAATGAGAAACAGCTACTACAACATGTTTATCGTACGACTTCATTGAAAAAGTCATCGACATCAAAATTTAAAATTGGCGATAAAGTAAGAATCAGTAAATTCAAGAGTGCTTTCGAAAAGGGCTACACACCGAACTGGAAAACGGAAATATTTACCATATATAGAGTGAAAAACACGAAACCTGTAACATTTCATCTCAAGGACTATGACGGTGAACCCATTGCAGGTGGTTTCTACGATCAGGAGCTATTTAAAGTTCAACATCCTGATATTTATCTCATTGAAAAAGTATTGAAGAAGCGTGGTAATCGAATGTTTGTAAAATGGTTGGGTTTCGATAGTACCCACAATAGTTGGATAAGCAAATCTGATTTGTAGCAAACAATAAAGAATGTTTTATATTTGATGATTCTTCTCTCTCTACTCATTCCAGATGATGAGGCCTTTGTCTTCCAAAGGGTTGACCGTTCTCTTCAGCGTAGCATGTCTTTTCCCATTCAGCAAGCTTTCTCCTGCTGGCTCTTTCAAACCTGTCTTTCTCACAAACGTGTGTCAGGAAGGTGTAGGGAAAAATGTGACATAGCAAACTATAATGGTGTTTTTCTTTATTTCTTCAGTTGAAAAATTGATAAACCAATTCATTATTTACAACACAATTATTTATAGAGTCGATTATTCATAAAACATTACAAAATACATGCTACGACTGTATCCTAAAATGCCCCCACGGTAACGTTTTCGTGGTTCCGGGTATGATATACCGTTTGTCATCGTGCGGGCTTAGAGCAATTTTTGTCTCGTTCATGGTGTACACTTCATGTAACTTCGATCTTATGCACGATTGTTGGCGAGTCATTTCGATTTGTTCGTTTAAGCATTTCGTGTAATCCTCGAACGAGATCGTTCTTGCAACGATGTTACTCTTAACACCTTTTACTTTCTTTGTATCGTCTTTGCCATCGACTCGCACCGCATACATTTTTGCTCTAAGCCCGACGAATTCAGTCATTATCCGACCATTATTTTCGTCTTTCATTAGTCCCGGGACTTTTTTGTTGACAAGCGGTATATCATACCCATTATCAGCAGGATAGTCGCTAGTATCGAAACGATGAATGTTGCGCTTTATGTCATCATACACATCCTCACACTCAATGTTGTATATGAGGCTGTCCGTGTCGGTGTACAACACCGTACATTTGTCTTTATACAGAGGCACCATATACTCATGATGAAAGTTATATAAACATGTCTTCGATATGTCGAGTATGCACATACCCACATATATCGGCTTATTGAATTTCACCTCCAGTTTGCGTAATTCAACAGCAATAAGGTTTTCTGAAAAAACGCTCCGGCTATGAAAATTTGGTTTTGCAATCATTGCCTCTGCACCGTACCTGCCCTCCCACCGTGTCAAAAGCTTAACGTCTACATGATTGCGCACATTTTCCATAGTTTTCCCAAACACTGCATTATTCATCAATTTATAGAGATTTTTTTCGAATTCATTCTTCGCTTGGGTTCGGAACTGTGTATTAAGCTCAATATATGTTCGTAGCCAGGGTGATTGGGAGAATTGCAGTATTCTGTGAATTTTTTTTATTTTGAGACCATGGCGTACACTCTGTTACAGATTGCGATAATGAATAACATACCGTTCTTTGTTATTCACGGTTGCAAGCAGTTTTTCGTGTTGCTTACCAGGTGGTTTACCATGTGTTGAACAAAACGGCAAGTCCATGTGCGCATCGTGTAGACATTCTGGGTACTCTAAGTCAACCTCAAGAATGTAGCATGTCGGAGAATGTAGCGCGATCGATGATAAATCGAATGTTGACAAGTCATCGATCCATTGGAAATTAGCATAGGGCAATGATTGACACATTGCCCATCCATACAAATTATTTACATCGAAATACATCAAGTATGATGAAGACTTTGATGGATCGAACGATTCCATGTACTTGTTATTGGCATGCGCGTACCTGTTTGAGCACTGACTCAGACCACCGCGTATACCCCGTTCAACAAATAACACCATGTCAACGTCGTTGAGCAATTCGAAGTCAATGTTTGTATGCTTTAACATTGCATCCCAGGTGTATCCGGGAAGAGTATAGTAATACGCGGGGTCGAGCCTGTAACTTTCAATGCAGGTATTACGAAAGTTCTCAAAAACGTCGACCAGTAACAAAACATCGGTCTTCAGGTATAAGTCGCTATATTCACCTAACGTTTGAATAGAAAATCGATCCCATACATCCACAGCATGAGCGTATTCGTTCTCACTTACAGTGTCACCGGTCAAATTGCTGTAGAATGCATCTCGTGGTGGTAGGTGGCAGTCATCCAATCTATTTACGCTATCAATATATTCATAAGGAAAGACACCCTTCCGAGTTAATAGCATAAAATTATCTATCGATATGTCATGAAATTGTAACCGCGAAATGTTGAGTTTGTCCGTTGTCAAAAATGATGCCAGTTTATCCAAACTTGCATTGAGGAATTTGTATGAATCGATGAAACGTAATTGAATCTGGTGTGACTTGTCTGTCGTTTGAATTGTTTTCGTGAAAGAAATGTATTTTTCCTTCGTTATGGGAAGCACGTCGGTTTTTCCTTCGAACGCTGTGGCTACTTCCTTGATGATGAAATGTGCGTCATAACCAGACAAATTATGAAAAACTACAGGAATGAAAAACGACTGCTTATAATTCAAATTGCAATTAGAGTGAGCGGGGCCTCTATAACGTCCAGTCAGATGACAATGATCGTGAACACGTATGTCGTCTTCGACGAATGGTTTCTCGCATATATGACACTGAGTGACGCTTCGATATTCTGCCCATTCATCTGGTGTTAGAGGTATCATGGAAACATTATCCGATAAAATATCGTTGATGCGCAGAGCTAAATTTTTAAGGTTTTCAACGAACCATGAACCGCAGTCAGCACTGCGACGTGAGTGGTATCCTGATAATGAATTGTCATACGAACAATGTACATAGTACGCAATGCTAAACACTTCATGATGCTGATATATATTTTTGTCGGCAACCTTTGCCAGAACGCACTCGAGATCGGCGTAAATCACGAATGGAAGTCGCTCTTTTCGTTGAAAGTTTTTGAATGTCAGCCATTTGTCCATTGCACTAGGTAATCGAATGGCGCAATCATTCAATTTTCCACAATCCACCTCATGTGTTCGTAATTTGTTCTCCGTGTAAAAGTAGTGCAAACACCTGTAACAAAAACGACGAAATCAATTTTATATTATCAACTACATAATTACTCATAGGTATATTTTCGAGTGGGGTTTTTACTCACTGATCGCAGATGTGTTTTTTCCCGTTTTTTTTGTTCAGCTGCCCGCTCACAAGCCTGGATAAATTTTTTATCCAGACAAAGTGTCCCACGTTGTGGTCCGAGGAATCCTCCACGAATAACAAATTGATGTGTTTATCCAGCTTTTGGCTGCATACTCGAATCGGAACGATGTTTTTCTTTTCAAATGTATGTACATTAATTGAAATTTTATTTTGCGATTCAAACTTCTTTATTTGATTTAGAGTCATTGGAAAAACAATGCCTTGAAGCTGCAGTACAGTTGAGTAATGAGGATACGAAGATATCATGTTCACATTTGTTTTCGCTGGATGAAGAGCAGCTACCACTGACCACGCAAAACACGCGTTATCCTTCGACTTTATATTCACCACCGCTTTCTTCATGATTATTTCCCGCGACAAAACAGTTTGACATCCGACACGCATTGGATTGTATTTGTTGATATTTAAAGTTAAGTTCAGTATCCGCGACAATGTCCATCCGCTATCACGTTTTTGAAAATCTTCGAGGGATGCTAAGGTAGGCTCGACAACTCGTTGTGTATACCACTCACGTAAATTTGATGTAGTAAAAAGTTCAAAGTTTTTCGTGTTGATACTTTTATTTGCACGTTTGTCACCTGCCTCAAATTCACCATTGAAAACTGTATTCACTTTTACACTGATGTGTTTGTTGATAATGTTTTGCACATGTGAAAGCATTATATCACATGCGCCTTCGAGAAACTGACGAGGTTCAATATGGTCGTTATTGATGACGCAGCCAGTCAGGATACGATTTTCGAACGCTGTATCAATCTCTCGCCAAATCAAACCGCGATCACTGTGTCCCGCGCCCACATGTAAAAACCGTTTGCGTAGAACATTTTTTAAACCTTCTAAGCGAGCAATTTGTGCTACCAATGATTGCCGATTTCCGAGCGATAATCGCGGTCGCTTAATTCGACTTTGCGTTTCCAACGACTCTACACATTGATCACATTGTTGCTCCCACACTATATACTCATCCACCGAATTTATTAGTGCAGCTTGATCGCGCAGATTTTGTTCTAATTGCGGAGCGTTCTCAGCCATTTGCACACGCGTTAAACGAAGGCGCCAAGAAATGATGCGAGCAAAGTGACTGCTCGATTAAAAGTGTGCGGCTTTGGGTGCTAGAAGTCGTTTTCATTCGGAAAAAAATTATTTTCTGTCTCTCCTCTATCTTAGAAGTGTGCCACCTCACCATAGTTTTTATATTACAATGTTATAAGACTAGTATGGAAGCATGGGAACACAATGAATTCGATTGGGTGCATGAGCGCGGAAGATCTGGGCCCTTTATCCAAAATTTGTGCTGGAATACCTACTTCTAATGCATTCATTTTTCAAACGAGTCTCCTATATGTGTTCATATGTATATCCGCATGTTTAAGACAAATTTCTCACCTTTGTCTGGAAAAACGTTTCACCTGTATCAATAAGGCCGCCTTTTCCGACTCAGAGAAATGACGCATCGTCTACGATGTCTCCCTAGCTACCAACGTCCCTCCTACCGTGTGTCCTCCGCGCCTACAACTGCTATCCACTCCTCCATGGGCCCCGTGGTTTCGGGCATCCTCTATCCACACGGCTTACTCGCTAGACTCCTCGCACACCTCCGCAACCCGCCACATTGGGTTCTTGGCGGGTGCACTGCATGCACACTCACACATGCAAACATCCTGATGTTATCTTTCGGAATGAATACTAGATCGAATGCAATGTAATTTTATAAGTGCGTCCGTTACTATAGCTGCATAAAAAGTTTATCTGTAAAGTCTCATTTGACAACTAGCATTACAATTGCCTTACGTTGCCGAGAGTGTATCATAGACGCTGGCTTTCACATGCATATCCACATGGTGAGAGAAATTTTCCTCCATTGTCTGGAAACGATTCACCTGTATCAATAACGCCCCTTAGAAAAGCGACGCATCGTGTACGATGTCCCCTGGCTGCCGGTGCCCCCTTGGCCCGTACCTACAACTGTTATCCTCTCGTGCTTTTGTGCATTGACCCATGGTTTTGGGCATCCTCTTCCCCGCGTGACGTCACTCACCGCACCTCTCTCCGCGAGCCGCAAATCCCCCTCCCCCAATTCCCCAAACGGGCCCTAGATCTTCGCGCGACAGCCAGACACCGCCCTCCCCTTGCTATAGGCTCCTCACCCCCTCCCCTTCACCGCATACTCCGCGCCACACACTTCCCCCACCACATGAACAAACCCCTCCCCTTACCCCCCGTCCCGGGCTCCCCCGTCCCCGCACCTCCCTCGCCCTCACTTTATCCAGATCTCCCCGAGTTCTACTACTAATGGGATAATGTTTTATTCACTAATGAGTCTCGGTTTTATTTGTACGGCGATGACAGAAGGCCCCAAGTTTGGCATCGTCGGAGAGAGCGTTTTTTACAAAACTTTACTCGCCCTGTTGCTGCCTTTAATGGAGACCAAATTTTAAGGCTAATTGTGCTGCCCCGACAACAAAATGTGAGAGGTTCATTTGAATACAAGACAATGCTCGCCTTCACACAGCTAACCTGACCAGGCGGTTTTTTGAGAGGCACCACATAGCGTTGTCCAGGCATCCAACCTTGAGCCCCAATCTCAACCCCATCGAGCACGTCTGGGACATCGTGTGGCGTCAATTGCAACGGGAATACCCCAGTTCGCCGAATTTAGCTGCGTGAGAACGCGCACTGGTACGAATTTGGCAGACGATTCCACAATCGACGATTCGATGCTGCATTAATATGCCTGAAAGATTAAGTACAGTAATTCGAAGTAGAGGTGGCAACACACGATATTGAATACACGTAGGCACACACACACAATTTAAGGAATGAGTTTGGAGTCGTTAAATACTGCGGAATTGACGAACCGCGGGATCTCATTAAAAAAAAAATAACACCCACCCACCTACACACATTCACATCCCACACACGCGCGCGCGCACGCACGCATGCACACGTACACACACAGGCACCTGCACACGCACACACACAGACAGACGGACACATAGACGTCCGCGTACACATAAAGCGTAAATCCGACCGTGCAACCTCCACGTGGTACGCTTTGGGTAACGCAAATGCCAGTTCACAATTGACAATAAAAATCGTGTCTAAAATGAGTCAGTGTTGTTTCCTGAATTGTTTTACAAAAAAAAAATGGAAATTTTTAATTTTTTTTCTCAAATTTAACAAGCAACTAGTGCAAAGATGTGAAAAAAGTCGAACAAGTTGGTCTTTCCATTTTGATGATGGTTACACGATCTTTAGGAAAAATAGACTTGTTCCTTCAATTGTTTTATAAACTTTGATCAAGTTTTCGACGCTGCCCTTTAAATCCTTGTGCGATCATTGATTGCTGGGATATCGATGATCAAAGACAAAAGAGGATCCTTTTGCATTCAAGATCGGATATATCAGCAAAACATTGACGTAGAGAGACTAATAAAAAACGAAATTGAAGCTGAATTAACAAGCTAATTGACCTATCCATTGATTTAACTCGAAAAAAATTCCTGAGCTCGTGGAACCTTGAAAAGAAACAAAATAGTGTTGACATTTTTTTTCTTGCGCTATTTCTCATGATTGCGCGATAACCGTAGCTCACAAAAACATTTTGCTGCCAGATCTCAAAACTAGAATCTTGAAACTTCGAAATTCTTTTTTTTTCATCTCGATACGGCCATTTTTCACACAGACAGAGCGCTTTAAAAAATGCAAGAAGCTTTCTGTTCCTTCAATTTTTTTGGACTAGTTTATGGTTAAGATTAAGGTTTTTCGACCATAATTTGTTAAAGATCTTATGAAAAGTGACTATTAGAAAAAATTATAGTATAGTTTACTTATAGCGAAGACGTAAATCATTTGCAGCTCGAGCAACCGCAGCTTAATAGTTTTAAGAACTACACCTTCTGTTCTTGTAACACACATTACCATGCCTTTAGCATTTTGTTTAGCAGGTCGTATCATATTGAGGGCACAAAACGTCATATCATAAGGTTGCACATCTGGCAAGACCATAACCTTCAAATATTAGCGATTTTGTATTAGCATCACATAATTTTTTTCGTGCGAAAATGTCGAGTTTTGAGTCGAATAAGCGTCATTCAAAAAAGTTCATGTCTGAGTGGATATGTTCATATATGTTTCAGATATTGTGATACATGTATCAGATATATTTATATCTGACATTGTACAGTATCATATATGATTAGGTCTGATCATATTCCACATCACATATGCATATAGAAGATCATATCTGGTCAAATACAGTATCTGGCCTGACCATATATGAACTCATATCTGTTTATATCTGGCTAAGTACCAAGGCGAGTTGGTACCGTGAATTCGTATCTGAACATACATGATGTGATATGTGAACGTATCTGTTCGTATAATATCATATCCGATCAAATACGGTACCAGACTCCGCTATATAGATCTCATATATGTTTTTATCTGGTCAGGTACCAGGGCGAGTTGGCAGCGTGAAATCATATGTGAACATATATGATGTGATATATGAGCAGGCACGTTCTTATAAAATTTTATGCCATCAGCTACGATACCAAACCTGGAAAATATACGAAGTCTTATAAACTCATACCTTATCGTATATGCAGTTCAGTTGTTCACACATGAAAACATCTGAATATATGAAACGATATATGAGGATATGAGACGATATCCGATCAGATATGGCACCTCACCTGACTGTGTTATATGTGATCATGTGAGTTACTATAATATTATTAATTATTAACACGTCAAGTGATGACGTGTTAATAACCCCGCTCTATATATGTAAACATTTTAATATCTTCATGAATGCACTAACAAGATTTGATCTGTCTCAACAGGGTAGGATTTGCTCTGATATAGTCGGAGTCATACCTGGTCGGATAGTTCAGATAAACTATCATTCTACCATAGATTCATATCATATCTAATAGACATGGGCAGGTCTATTGTTCATAGATGTCCAGGTCTACTGGGATCCACCGTGTTTTATTCTTATACGGACAGACAGATCTGGTCCAATAAGATTAGATTTGCCTGACATGATCAGATCTGGCCCAATAAAATCAGATCTACCTGACATGATCAGATCTGGCCAAATAAAATCAGATCTGGTCCAACAAGATCAGATCTTGCCTGGGGATTGGATCTGGTCAGACCTGCTGCGATATGGACGGATCTGCTCTCAAAATTATCAAAATGGCTCTGATATGATCATTCATGCTCATCTATAAGCATACATGATCTGTCATGACACTACATGAACAGATATGGCCATTTTTCTTGTCTGATCATATCTGATTCTACAGATATGATTCAGATATATTCAGAAATAAACTTTTTTCCCGGGAAATCTGCAGCTGAAGCGCATCGATTGCTTGTAGAAGCATATGGCGAGACTGCTTCAAGTGAGAGAAGTTGACGTGAGTGGTTTCAAACGGTTAGAACGGTGAGTTTGACGCCGAAGACAAAAAACGTGGCGGAAGGCCAAAAGTGCCAAAGGCCGAAGACGCGGAATTAGAAGCATTATTTGAGGGAGATTCGTGCCAAACGCAAGAGTTCCTGCAAATGACGCTTATTCGACTCAAAACTCGACATTTGCGCACGAAATTATGCAATGCTGATACAAAATCGCTAATATTTCAAGGTTATGGTTTTGCCAGATGTCCAACCTTATGGTATGACGTTTTACATCTGATAATTTCCACCATAATTTCTTGGTGGGGCCATATTTTGTCAAACGGCAGAGTCATATTTGTACTCCCAATATATTTCAGTTCACTATTAGAATCTTGGCGAAGTGAATTTTTTATATTATCAGGGAATGTCCTTTTCATGAAAACCTACTATATTATACAGCATTGAAGAATAAACGTATCGGTGGTTGCGCTTAACATATGTGCATAATTCATGCAACTCATAAAATATCAATGATCAATACTATACTTTTGGCAGTAACTATGGCTATAAAATATTATCCCCTCGGAGAAATATAAAATAAACTTAAAATATGGTTGAGAACACCATACATTTTTCTCAGTGTAAAAAACCGTTTTTTTTCCGGGATTTTGGAGAAAAAACTCAGCGTTCCAACGGTCTCCTTGTGGATACTGTGCGACCTTTTCCATCCAACCTGTGACTCTTCAAAGTCGATATCTGCAGTTCCTATTTTGGCAGTCGATAAATCGCTAGAAAATTGGACACGGTTCGCCAAAAACTGAATTCGAAACGGAATGTTCATTGAAAATGTGAAAATTCGTTTCAATCACGATTTTTGAGGACGTAAATTCGTGCTTGAAACGCCCTTTTTATACAGGTTTTCAAGAAAGATCAAAATCTTGGCGAAAAATAAGTGATCCTTCTGTTGTTGCGCTCATAGTATAAGCAGAAGATAGGCAGATAGGTTATAGGTCCGATTTCATGTGCAGGCGAAATAATTTTTTCGAAATAAATAATTTCAGGAGGTGAGGGAATGACGAATTATGTTAAATGAAAAATCATTGAGGACGAACTTTCAGTTGAGTATGGTATTCTATTTTGGATTCATGCAATATTCTATGCATTTAGTAGACGGACTGTATGATCAGTGTATGCCTTTATGCGTAATAACGTGTACGTGTGCGCGTGAATAAATGTCGTATTCACGAACGGTATATCGACATCTTGCTTAGTGCCTAAATGTGGAGAAAAAGGAAATTTGTTCTCGTTTAAGACGTTGAGTAGAAGTTTATTTTACATCAAATCCGAAGCTACTTTGCTACCTTCATCCCCTACTCCTGTGAAGAGCTGCAGGGTTAAAATAGGCTGAACATTTTTACTCGAGTATATATCTAGATACACACATGAAGTCATTGGTGCGAGTAAAATTATGAGGGACAATAATGTGACGGAACTTCGTACGGTTTCACCCGAGTCGAGGCACGCGCCTCTGTCGTGTCGCGTTCCTCTAGCCCAATTATGAGACTACGAAGAAGAGAGAGAGAGAGAGTCATTTATTTCGTACTCTGGAGCGTATGCTCCCTAAGAGTACCGTGCGAGTTTTTGTACATACTGCATAAGCATATTCTTCGCACTATATTCGCTTATATAGAATACATGATAATTAAAAATAGTTAACACAAATATAACAAATATACTATAGAGGATAACTAATTAATAATAATATAGAAAACATTAAAGTTGAAATTAAAATTAAAATTACGATTTAAAATCGAAAGTTTCGCTATGCTGGAATCAGCTCATAGATTCGTTTAATACCAACCGACTTAAGGCACATTTGAACAAGAGACCATTTTTACAGGCTCTAATATGAGGGTCTATATTGTTCCAGAGGTAACAGGAGGTGGTGCAGTAAGACCTAAGATAGTAGTTCGTCCTACAGTTTGGTATGATAAATCACTGCTCCTCAGTGGCCGCCGAAGACTATGCAATGGTATTTGCAGAGGGCGCACAAAACGTTGGTATAAGTAGGAGGGTTTTTCATACTCGCACATCGCGTGAATAAAGGACGCAAGTAGGAGCTTACGTCGCTCATCAGTCTTCAACCATCCCATCCGGATGTAGTAAGGCGTGATATGGTCGTAACGATGTAGGTCGAAAATGAACCGTACGCCCGCGTTCAGTGTACGTTGCAGGTGCTGATTTTGGGTATCAGTGATGTTGGTAAACAGAAGAGAACAATAATTAAGGTATGGTAAGGTGAGTGCCTTAACCGACATCAGACGAACACTTGTTGGAAGTTTTCCACGGCAACATTTGAGTTGGTAAAGAGACGACCTCATCTTCCCAGCCATCCTTGAAATGTGTTGTCTCAAGGAGAGCGTTCGTTCAATGTGGTCACCGAGACAGACCACTGACGTTGACCAGTCAATTGAGTCAGAGCCTATTCTAATTGATGAAAGCGATAAAGAGTCCAGGCGTGCCAGGTGACGAGAAGATCCCAAGATAATGGCCTTTGTCTTGGTGGTATTTACTTTCAAGCAGGACTTGGTTGCCTAAAAGAAAATTGCCTCTATACTGCCATTTATCCTCGCAATCCCACCATTGATCTCAGATGGATAGCAATGCTGATAGATTTAGAGATCATCTGCATATAAGCTGTATTGACAATCTTTGATGGCAGTGCGGAGATCATTTATAAAGATGGAAAACAGAAGCGGTCCGAGAACAGAGCCTTGCGGCACACCTGAGCGTAAGCATCCCCATGCTGATTTGTTACCGTTATGGTCAATGATGGCCTGCGTGCGTCCGTTGAGATATTCATTGAACCATTTTAGCGTGCTCCAGGAAAAATGAAGAGCCGCCATTTTTTGAGCAATTGATCATGCGGTACGCTGTCAAAAGCTTTGGAAAGGTCGAATAGCACGAGCACGGTGACCATTTTCCTATCAATCGCGCATCGATGATACGCGCCTCACAAAATGATAAGTCACGGTAACAAAACACATCGTGCTCACTGATACGCATATTTTGTTACATGGTTACTTCTTCATTACGAGAAGTTATTGGATCGTAGCGATTCTTAATGCTACAATACCTAGTAATTATATGACTAATATGAATCGAGTAACACTAAATATTACTAAATGTTCATTTTTCAATTTCCTGCGGAGGACAACTCGGATTTTAGCAAGTGGGAGTACAGTAGATGTTTAAAGCTTGCCAACGTAGGACTTGACCTTACGGACGATGGAAGAGAGTGCCAGAAGTAGGCAGCCGAGAGACCGAATGATTTATGGAATGTAGTTGTTCTATGAATGGGGATAGTGAAGGTTGGAGTTTCGAATCTTGTTGAGTTTCTCAAGGAGTTGTCAAATAGTGGGAGTAGTTCACGAACATACGATGGAGAAGGCTCATTAAGGATCCGATAGGTCGTTATACCCAGGAAATAAAGTTTCTTGTTCTTTACTGACAGCTACTTCAGTCGATGACGGTAAGGTGTAATATGTTTGTCACGTTGGAGGCCAAAAATAAAACGAATAGATGTGTTGATCAGTCGTTGTAGGGTCGTTTTAAGTTTGTCAGTTAAATCGTGGTAAACAAGGCAGCAGTAGTCGAAGTGAGGAAAAATTAGAGAGGAAATTAGCTTTATTATAAGATCAGTTGATAGGGAATTTTTATGCAATCCAAGTCGAAAGAGATCATAGTTTACTTTTTGGGAAATGGAGGCAACTTGTCTTTGCCATGATAAGTTAGTACTGAAATGCACCCCAAGATTTTGCGCTTCCGTTACAAAAGGGATACAGACGTTATTAATAGAGATTTCGGGCAAGGTTTGAAGGTTGATACTACGGACATATATAGAACTTCCAAAAATTAATGCTTCAGATTTAGATGTGTTCAATGATAAACCGTTAGACGCAGCGTAGTTAGCGATAGCAGTAGCGTCGTGCGTGATCATGGCTATGGTATTGTTCAAGTCGGAATTATAGCAGTGAATATAGATTTGGGTGTCGTCTGCAAACACCATCAGGTTAGAGTACTGCAAATCGCTACTGATGTCGTTGATGAGCAGAGAGAACAGCAGCGGGCCTAGAACAGGGCCCTCCGGGACACCCCTGGTAGAGGATTGCCACTCAGAGCAGGAGCCATGTCCGTCGACCACCGCTTGTTCCCTCCCCGTTAGTTAGGAGAAAAACCAGTATAAAGTTTCAGTTGAAAATCTGATAGCTATTGGTTTAAGATCGTTTAAGATGGTTTAAGATGGTTTAAGTAGTCGAAGATGTGGTACCGTGTCAAAAGCTTTAGAGAAATCGGAAAGAATAAGAATGGTCAGCATTTTTTTATCGATACCTCTCCGAAGTGTCTACAGAACTCATGAAACTGGTGCAATATATTTACCTGCTGGAATGGTTAAAACTTTAATATCTTTCCCTTGCATATCCGTTTATTTAAATGCAGTTGGACATAGACCGCTCCAAGAATCCAGAAGTATTACCGATTTTGGACCCGTATTGGGAATACATACTTCTTGGAACCATCGCTTGAAATGATTAATCGTCAATTTTCGAGATTTCGAAGTCAATAAAAATATATTGTTGGCTCTGAACATAGTTTGTTCCACTCGAGGACGAAATTGGATAAAGTTCCGAAAAGCCCATACCGCTTTTTTCCTTGACATTTTGTATACTTATGTATTTTGACTAGCTGAACACGAAAATGACAATTAA
Organism: Ophion slaviceki; assembly: GCA_944452715.1. Taxonomy (NCBI): domain Eukaryota; kingdom Metazoa; phylum Arthropoda; class Insecta; order Hymenoptera; family Ichneumonidae; genus Ophion; species Ophion slaviceki. The sequence continues at coordinate 52,571,278 of OX101783.1, forward strand.
AATTGGCGCAAATTTGATTTTCAAGATAAAAACTGAAAAAAAAGGATTTGTGTAGTTTTTTATTTTATTTTAACAAATGTTGATCGTAGAGGAAAATGTCTTCTACGAAAGTTGTAGCCCATCGAAAGACTGATAATTTATGTTCTATACAAATTTTGTCTTAAATCATTATTTTCTATGAAAATGGGATAATGCTCCAATAAGTATATTTTGCTAAACTCCATTAGTTTCGATATTATCTACTTACGTACTTCACTGGATATGGGCCCAAATAAATCCAAATAAAACAAACACAAACAGCAATCAAAACAAATCCAAACCAATTCGGGTATGTTGAATTGTGAGGTGTGTAGTTCACTGTGGTGGGCGCAGAGCACCTCGAATGGGGGTGTGGAATCGCGGGGTGCGTAGAACACTGGGGTGGGTTTGTTGGGGATCTTGGATGGGTGCGTGGAATCGTGGGGTCCGTAGAACACAGGGGTGGGTGGCGGGCACCTCGGATGGGCGCGTGGAGTCGTGGGGTGCGTAGAACACTGGGGTGGGCGGATGGCACCGCGGATGGGTACGTGGAATCGCGGGGTGCGTAGAACACTGGGGTGGGTTTGTTGGGCACCTTGGATGAGTGCGTGGAATCGTGGGGTTCGTAGAACACTGGGGTGGGTGGCGGGCACCTCGGATGGGCGCGTGGAATCGTGGGGTGCGTAGAACACTGGGGTGGGCGGATGGCACCGCGGATGGGTACGTGGAATCGCGGGGTGCGTAGAACACTGGGGTGGGTTTGTTGGGCACCTTGGATGGGTGCGTGGAATCGTGGGGTTCGTAGAACACTGGGGTGGGCGGAGGGCACTTCGGACTGGCGCGTGGAATCGTGGGGTGCGTAGAACACTGGAGTAGGCGGATGGCACCGCGGATGGGTACGTGGAATCGCGGGGTACGTAGAACACTGGGGTGGGTTTGTTGGGCACCTTGGATGGGTGCGTAGAATGGTGGGGTTCGTAGAACACTGGGGTGGGTGGCAGGCACCTCGGATGGGCGCGTGGAATCGTGGGGTGCGTAGAACACTGGGGTGGGCGGATGGCACCGCGGATGGGTACGTGGAATCGCGGGGTGCGTAAAACACTGGGGTGGGTTTGTTGGGCACCTTGGATGGGTGCGTGGAATCGTGGGGTTCGTAGAACACTGGGGTGGGCGGAGGGCACTTCGGATGGGCGCGTGGAATCGTGGGGTGCGTAGAACACTGGGGTAGGCGGATGGCACCGCGGATGGGTACGTGGAATCGCGGGGTGCGTAGAACACTGGGGTGGGTTTGTTAGGCACCTTGGATGGGTGCGTGTAATCGTGGGGTTCGTAGAACACTGGGGTGGGTGGCAGGCACCTCGGATGGGCGCGTGGAATCGTGGGGTGCGTAGAACACTGGGGTGGGCGGATGGCACCGCGGATGGGTACGTGGAATCGCGGGGTGCGTAGAACACTGGGGTGGGTTTGTTGGGCACCTTGGATGGGTGCGTGGAATCGTGGGGTTCGTAGAACACTGGGGTGGGCAGAGGGCACTTCGGATGGGCGCGTGGAATCGTGGGGTGCGTAGAACACTGGGGTGGGCGGAGGGTACCTCGGATGGGTGCGTGGAATTGTAGGGTGCGTAGAACACTGGGGTGGGTTTGTTGGGCACCGTGGATAACATCGAAACTAATAGAGTTTAGCAAAATATACTTATTGGATTATTATCCCATTTTCTTGGAAAATAATGATTTAAGACAAAATTTGTATAGAACATAAATTATCAGTCTTTTGATGGGCTACAACTTTCGTAGGAGACATTTTCTTCTACGATCAACATTTGTTAAAATAAAATTTAAAAAACTACAAAAACGGTTTTTTTCAGTTTTTATCTTGAAAATCAAATTTGCGCCAATTTTAATTATCATATTCGTGTTCAGCGAGTTAAAATACATAAGTGTACAAAATTTTTAAGAAAAAAGCGGTATGGGCTTTTCGGAACTACACCCACCAAATTTGCCAGTAGGTTCATTTAAAACGATCAACATAGGTGCCCAAAGCTTGTCACTCGCAGAAATCAAAGGCTGTATAGTATAACTGTGTGTTGTTGATCCTTTCGATTGCACTACTGTCTCAACGGATTTCTGCCCTTCTTTCGCCAATGTGCAGCTTGTATGTATCTCTAAATTGAATCCACTCTGATCAGAATTAAATGTCTTTGCAGCCCCAACGTTGGCTATGTTGACTTTCACCATTTCTATCAATTCGATACCTTTGTTTTGAAGTGTATCAGCGGTGAATCAGTTGTTTTATTACATATTTAGTAATCTTCCATGACACGATTTCATGTTAATTTTTGAATGTTCTTAGCCAAGGAGCGGATGCTTGGGAATTTACGGCTGGTATTTCTACAGTTTCTCGTGCACATAAAGCCCATCGTCGAAGATCTATATCATGGACAGGCAGCCGTTTGTTTAGAGCATCATTAAAATTGTTTAACGTGTAGTGAGCTATTTTTGTTAACTTTTCTTTGTACGTGCAACTTTGTACGTTATTTATACTATGGGCCCACCGGCGTAACTACGGCTCTAATTTCACCTTTTTGAATTTCGTTTGAACAGATGATAACTTTCTATTCCCATTTGCCCCGGATCTCCAGTAATATACAGCTCTTGTCTTGTATTCGTAACTCAATTCTTCTATATTCGGGAACATACATTTTCATCAGTTTTTGGTTCTAGGTATCGTCGTCCGTGCCAATCTCCTTCAGTGTCATCTTCTATTGCGGCTGCTTCATGAATTTTATTTGGTAAAAGAAAATGCAAACCAGTTTCGACTTCCATTTTCATAGGTTGATCCATCGCTTCAATGATTATGTTTTCTAGATCCTTACTGAACTGTTTTTCCTGTTCGGTGATTGGAGTGCGAGGCAAATTCATAGCACTTATCGCTATGGATAGAAGTTGAATAACATCCACCGGATTAACGTACATTGTTATTCGTATTTGGAACTCAAAATGTATGGCTCGCTTCTCCGTCGTAACTGTAGCAATAATGATCGTTGGTGAATTTATATGACTTGAGACCCAATTGATAAGTACACACGAAAAAAATAATGACGACACACGCTATTACTAGAACTGCTATCAATCTCTAATAAGGCGATCTAAGGTTATCATGGGGTAGCCGCTCTTTGCACCGTAGTCGCTCTTTGCGAAGATTTATGTCTTTCGTCCATTGGTTCTGCTGTTTGTGAAATGAAAGTTAAAGATAAAGATTACATTATGCTGCCTTATAAGCTAATAAAAATGTTTGCATCATTCTGTTCATGAGTTGCAGCAGCAATCTAAAAACGCTGTAATCTCTGCAGATAATGCCTTCGATACGGTTGAAAAAATAAGTTACAATAGATGTAAGAGGAAAATCAGTACTCTGCGAAAAACTTGTTAAAAAAATTGTGCAAATGAGACTCGATTTGATTCAGAAAGAAACAGCTAAAAGGTTTATTAGGTGAAATAACAGGAAAAAGAATTGGCGCCTGTGAACCTTTTGAAGGGCAAGCAATAATTAGGAATATTATTTCCTCGTTGGTTTTACACGATTACTCTAAAATGGTAAATGATCAAAATATTTTACCTTTGGACCTTAAAACGAGAAACTTGAAGCTTCGATTTGCTTTTTTTTTACCTCTACAAGAATTGTTCACATTACTCAGCTTTATGAACATCGCTGAAAAATATCGAACTTTTTTATATCTTTTAATGTTTGTGCATAGTGGATAGTTAAAGGTGTCGTAATTTTATAAAAAATGGACATCTAAAGGTATTCTTCTACTGTGAATCCCAGTAAGTCGAACTAAAGTAATGTAAGAAATGCAAGAAAGTTTATCATGTAGAAGAACGAATAACAAGAAGTAGCTTACAACCAAACGAATTATTCAATTCTTCTTTTATCTTAATTCATAAACAGATTCCATTTGTTTAACGCCCAACTGTTATATGTTATCCGCTCTTTTATTGACATAACCGTTCTTCATATCATTACTTCGATACAGAGGGATTTATAACAGCGGAATACATTTGAATAATTTTTTTTTTAATCATTTCCACACGTTCAATTTTACATTACTCAAGAACCAAGTTTGAGTTTTGGAGTTTATAGTTATTCAGCAAAAATTAAACTTTTGGAAAAGCGGACAAATTTTGGTTATTACATTTCTGATTTTTCAATATTTTCGGAGAATTTCAGGCATCGTGGTATCTAAAATCGAAAATTCATTTCACCTCATCCAAAGAGTTCTTTTTAGTCGCGATTAATATGGCAATGATGTTATTACTACTACACATTTTTTTTACTATGTGTCATCCCACGTTGAGTAGACTTAAACGCGTTTCTCAGTTTAGTAAGAAGCCACCATGGCAATGGTATCTTTTCATGTCAACTCGATATGGAATGGCTCATATGCAACATAACGTCGATGTTTCAAGAAAACAAATCCAACCAATATCCAAAATAGTGGCTTCCTCTGTTTTACCGAGTTTCATTACCCAAGTTTGGCCCGCACCGGCCTCACCGCGTGACCCGCGGTGAGGCCGGCGTTTGTTCGAAGTGGTGGTGATTCGTAGAGTCGCTTCTCTTCGGAGTGAATGTGACCCGCGAATCGTAGGGTCGCTTCTCTTCTGAGTTAATGTGATCCGCGTTATCGCCACTACTTCTTGCAAACGCTGGAGGGAAATAAGGCATTCATACTTCTTTGGATTTACATTCTTACTTTGAACAACGTCTCCATTATACCATTGCTGATAAAGTAGGAGTAGATGAAAATATGGACTCCCCCCCCCCCTGTACATTAAAAAAAATCCGCAAAAGCGAAAAGCACAATGCGAAGATTAATCCGAATTTTCGAAAAGGGAATCGCTATTATTTGGAGATAAGTGTACACAATTTTCCAAACAACCGAGTGTACATCATTTGACGTTGTTATAAGAAAATCGTTTCTTAGTGCAAATCTGAGCTCCACAGAGTTGAACGCTCACAGTGTATCTTGCCATTAGCTAACAGATCCGTAGGGTCGTTTCTTTTCGAAGTCAACGTGATCCGCATTACCACTTCTTTGGACTGACATTCTTTCTACGAATAATGTCTCCATAATATAATTGCTGATAAAATAGGGGAAGATTGAAAGATGCACCCCCCCCTCCCCACGTTTTATAAAACCCGCAAAAGCGCAACGCATATTACGAAGATTAATTTGAATTTTCGACCAGGAAACCACTAATATTTAAAAATAAATGTTTAGCTTTTTCCAAACGATCGAGTGTACGCGGTTCTACGTTGTAATAAAAAATAAATATTCACTTCTTGATACAAATCTGCGTTCCACGGAGTTGAACAGAAACCAGTGTACCTTGCCATCAGGCATTATTTTCGTGGGGTCGCTTCTCTTCTAAGTCAATGTGACCCGCGGTGACGCCAGCAACTGTTTGAAGTAGACGTGGTTCGTATACACTGTAAATTTCTTGTTCGGGGCAAAGAACATTATTTATTCTGTGCGGACCAAGTTTTCTGTCTAGTGCGAAGAAAGTTTTCTGTTTGGAGTGAAGAAAAGTGCTTTTACGGGGCAAAGGAATTTTTTTTTCTGTGCGAACAAATTTTTCTGTCGAGGGCAAAGAAAATTATCTGTTCGGAGTGAAGGAAATTTCTGTTCGGGGCAAAGGAAATTTGTCATTCTATGGAGACCTATTTTCCTGTCCGGTGCCAAGAAAGTTGTTTGTCCAGAGATTCCGGTTCAGGGATCTGCTCGAGGAGCATACTGTTCTGTAAAGGAGATTCCTTGTCCGGGGAAAATGTTCTGTTCACTACAAATTGAAAGTTTTTCTTGGGTACAAATTCTCCTCGCTGCATTTTCTAATTGCTGTGCAGAAAACTTTTTATTCAGTGCTTTGAAGATTTTCTGATACGTTCGAATGGCGAATCTCTTTCCAACGTATTTCTCGATTCACTATATTAAAGTACAGACAGCCAAATGTTTTTATACTTCTTTAATAATTTATCATACTTTTTCAGGTTGTGGAACAACCAGCAACGAGTACGGATGCGAAAAAAGGACAGCATAAGAAACTCAAAACCTCCCACGTTACAATCCATGTCGAATCCACCAGGGACCATACGAAATCCCTATTGCCAAAACTGACAGATCAATCGGAAAAGATGTTGGGCACTGTCGGGGAAGTCGTCGTCTGTCATGGGAAGCTATTTCGCATCGGATACTGCATATCCTCTCGCGTTATTACATTTTTTTCCTTCATGTTTTTATTCGGCCATCAAGGCAGGATATACATTTAGGCGGGAAAAAATTAACCAATTTTAAGCGATTTTTTAAGCTAAGGAATAATTATTTTACATCTACAAAACTGTAGGTATTCTTTAATAGTATATTTGAGTACACGATACAATTTTTTAAAATCAATTTATCATCACAGGGCAGTTGCGAATCGGCGTGCAGTCTAGCTTTTGTAAACTATGATTTGCAAAAATATTCAAAAAAATGTCAGTTAGAACATGTATAGTTTATATTTGACAGTAATTCAAATGAAGAAAAATCAAATTTAAAAGAATGGTATGCATTTACAAAAAAAAATTAACATTTCACGCAACATTTCTGTAAAAATTACATTGAAAAAGTCGTTTTTCAAATAATGTTTCAAAAAAAATTCTCGTCAAGTAGAAGGTAGCAATATTATCAATATTTCTACCAAGTTTCAACTCAATCGGCTTTATAGTTTTTGAGTAATCCTGGACACCAATTTCGAAAATGCAGTTATGGGAAAAAGGGGTTTGAAGTTTACGCCCGCTCCGAAACCGAGCCGTGAGGCACAGCGTTGGCGGGCCATGACGTTTAATGTTTTTCGATATTCACTTTGATACTTCTGGAAATTATTCTACATAATAGACCTATCGTTTAAAGAAAAAAAAAAGAAATCGATTTTTTTATCGTTGCAAATGTATATCCCGCCTTAAGGGTGTTTTAGTTTTACATAATGGAACATGAACAGTTGATTGGTACGTTGATATTGTAAAAGAAAAATAAATACTTTGATTCAAGAATTTAATTTTCGGATGTATTCAATATTGCAGATAATACGCCGACTCAGCCACACACTTACACATGCGTATATATTACACACACACACACACACACGCGCGCACGCGCACACGCACACGCACGCGGACGCACACGCACGCGCACGCACACGCACACGCGCACACACACACACACACGCACGCACGCACGCACGCACGCACGCGCACACACACACACACACACACACACACACACACACACACACACACACACACACACACACACACACACACACACACACACATACATAAAATGTGAAATGACTTCATTACTCTTCTCGTTCAATGTAACCATGTATTCCGTTTCGTGATGAAAAACCGCAAGTATAGCCGATAGCACAATGGTTAGCGTACGTATATTACCTGAGTAGAAATTTCTTAGGGTTAGCCTGACCAGGATCAGGGCCCGATCGACGTATGATAGGGGTAACACCTATTACGGACATCCTGATCCGGCCCCGATCGGGCCGGAAGTATTTAGGACCTACATCAGGCTATACTAAAATGGCCCTACTACGGTCGTCCCTGATAAGATCCTACTAAGGCTTTCCCCGATAGGGCCCTACCAAGGCTTGCCCTCATAGGCCCTACGAAGGCTTTCCCTGATGAGGCCATAAATAGGCTTGCCCTATGCCTGCCTCAGCAGTCGCTAGATGCACATAACCTCTCATTTTTCATATGGAAACTTCGATTTTACAGCATCGTAGCTACGGAGTTTCGATGCATTCCTGAATTTTATTTAAAAAAACGTGCTATGGACTGTCACGACAAAAAACGATATGCAACTCGGATGCGTGTTAGAAGATTTCGGCAGCTTTGTAAGGCGAAGAGAGAGAGAGAGAGAGAGAGAGAGAGAGAGAGAGAGAGAGAGAGAGAGAGAGAGAGAGAGAGAGAGAGAGAGAGAGAGAGAGAGAGAGAGAGAGAGAGAGAGCGAGAGAGGAACTATATACATAAATATTTATATATATATGTATTTTTTTTTAATTATTTTTATTTTATATATTGTCACGTGGCAGAATGGAGGAGCCCCAAAGCCACTTTGATGGCGACCCTCTCGCTCGGTTTTCATCCTCGTACGGGAGCCCGAGCGTGCCGTAATCGTTTATTATTTATTCATCTTGTTGTCCCTTGATATCTTTAATCCTCTTTTGTTGTATAATTACATTGTTTTAATTGTATAATTATATTCTTTTTTTTATTCGTTCGTGCGATATTAATTGGTACGATGGCGCGCGGGAAACGGTGGTCGTCTCGGTAAACCTCGAGATCCTTCTCACAGCCGCGGCCTCGTATCTTCCAGTCGGGGTGCGCCTGGTCGATCTTGCCCTCGCTCGAGAGTCCGAGACGATTCAGCTCGGCCCACGTTCTGGAACGCTTCTCCACTACGATCAGCGGTGGAAAGCTGATCGGCGGACGTTCAAATACGCGACCGTCCAGGCTGACAGAGTCCGTCAATGGTACAGAAGGCGATAAAGGAAACGGTCGAAGCTTATCTCGGTCAGAACTCGACAAACGCCGTTATCACAGTACCAGCCTTCTTCGACGACTCGCAGCGTCAGGCAATCTAAGACGCGGGGACCATCTCCGGCTCGAGCGTATTGCGTATCACAAACGAATCTACGGCGGCCGGCTGGTCCTCAATCCCTCTCAGTCGGTAACGGCGCGTCCGCCGACCTTGGCACGTCGCACCAACGCCGTGAGCACGAATCGCTCGACACTCGATGCGATGGGTAGGATCGACGGGCTGAGACGGGATCTTCGTCATCAGCATCCGTCAACGGTCATCGTCATCGTCATCGTCATCGTCATCGTCATCGTCATCGTCATCGTCATCGTCATCGTCATCGTCATCGTCATCGTCATCGTCATCGTACCCGTCATCGTACCCGTCACCGTCATCGTCATCGTACCCGTCATCGTAATCGTCACCGTCCCTTTTAATAAGCTTCCAATATTGAATTTTGGCGCGGTAACGGCCGACGCGAATGACGGAGAGGAGGGATGAACGACTCGGACGGAGATCTCGAGTCAACCGTCTCGCTCGCGGGAAAAGGGGACTTGACCACGGAAAGCCGAGCGAGACGGTCGACGAGTAGAGTTAATTGTTGGGGATTAATCAAGTCGGTTTGTGGAGTGCGGCCGCCCCCGGCGTAAAGAACAGTTTTACCGTTGTTTAGAGAAATCTCTCCGTCATTCGCGTGTGCATCGTTCGGGTCGCGGTGCAGGGAGGAACGTGGCAGGTCCCTTGCGTGTTGTATGTTATCAGTGAGATTTGTGAGTCGTGAGAAAAGAGAGAGAGAGAAGACGCCGAGAAACGATCTGAATCGAATAAATTATAATTCTCTCTCCAGAAGTGTCGGCAAGTGAGTAGTCTTTTTTGTTGGTGTTGCACCAGTGTTTAGCCCCTGACCCCGCCACTCTACCATAAAAACCTGTGCCGGTCGGGCTAATCGGTCGTCGCGACTTACCGCTCGGCGAGCCGCTAACGCGGCTGGCGCCCCGGGAAAAATCGCCGGGCGGAGGCGCGACGCCCTTTGTGACGCAGAGGAAAATCCTGAATTTTCCGTCACAGTATATATATATATATATATAATATACATAAGGTTAAGTTTCAAAAATCTATAGCATGTTATTCGATAAACCTATTTAATTGTCATGATGATATTAAGGGGTTACCCCCACTTGCGATTTTGAAAAAATCGATTTTTTTTATTGCATTTTTTTGAAGTGCAATTTGAAGTGCAGTTTTTTTTTGATGCCCGGAATAGATGACTCTATGTAAGTTTACAAAAAAAAAATATTTTCTTCGTGTAAACTGAAATTGAAACTTTAAACGCGTTTTTCTCAAAATGGCATTTCTGAAGTCGGTGATCACGATTACTCGAACACTAATGAACCGATCTTCTTGAAACTTTGCAGGCTTATTTAATACATAAAAATGTAGTCTTTAATCGTTCGATTTTTTTTTCGAAAAAAATGGCGGTTTTATAGCCAAAAACGGCCGTTTTTTTTCGTTAAAATCGAACCATTAACTTTGACTGTCCGCCATTTTGTGAAAAATGAATATTTTTTAAAATCCTTCGATTAAAGACTAGTTTATACTTATATTTGACTAAATCCATCCGCATTTTTTTTCAGATGATCCACTTCGCTGCAATGTTGGTCACCGCAAACCGTGTATATAAAAACATTTTTTCATTGACGGCCATTTGCCACTAAACAATGTAATATTTTTCAATAAAAAAATTACTGAAAGTTCTTCAAGATGTGTTCTTTAAGATGGTATATTGATCGATTAAAAAAGTTTTGTAGTTTTCTTTAAAAAAATTCATGAAAAAGGCCTTTTTTTGCACTACAAGTGGGGGTAACGCCTTAACTAATTGATATACTTTATGTGATACAACAAATAATTATAGGAATTTATTTGGTCTGTTATGCCATATCTGGGACCAAGATGTTACAAACACTCGGTAGCATAGGGGCAGCGTGCCTAGCTTTAGGTAGGAAGGTACGAGGTTTGATTCCCATATAGGCGAAATATTTTCTTCGAACAAAAACGTTTCAGCAGGCCAAGGAATCACGAATTATGATACAAAATCATTGTAGTGGAACTCTAAATTAAGTGGTTCGTTCCATTTTGGTTTTTTGAAATATTATGTGCATTTCTTTCTGATCAGGCAACCTGATAGGGGCCTGATCAGGCAACCAGATCAGGCCCATATGTGACACAACGTTACATTTCCTAGTAGGGCCCTTTCAGGCTGCCTTATTAGTGCCCTATCAGGGCAGTCAGGCAACCTGATCGGGCCCTGATCTGGGCCCCATCGAAATTTCTACGCGGGTAGGTATAGAAGTAACTAAGTTAGGTAGGTTCGAAACGAGGTATGGACAATAAAATTTATTCGCAGGAATTAATTTCAGGACGACTGGAAATCATCAAGTATGGTAGTAAACCATCGGAACAAACCACCAGTAACGGAGAAACCTTTTTTATTTATTTTTAAACGTATGCCTACGTGACGTCTTGTACGTTATTCCCAAGCGTCCACAAGTACACATAAAAAGTATGTTGATTTAGCCTTCAACACATTTTAAACATGTTGAAATTGGCGACAAGCGTTTCACGCCTAAAGTGTATCGAAAAAACACGCTTTGAACTTGCTAAAACACGTTTGAAGCGTATTGAAACAACACGCGTAAAATGTGTCGTTACGACATCAACACATGAGTTGCCGTGTTGAAAACGGCGACACGATTACACACGTGAAACGTCTTGAATCAACGCGTTTGTTGTTACAGTGTAGGGTAGTTTTTCTTTTGAGTTAATGTGACCCGCTGGTGCTTCACGCAAGCTCGAGAGAGAAATATGGCGGTCACACTTCTCTGGAACCGCAGCTTTTTCAAATCAAGTTTATGAGTCGATATGGCTTTGCGAAAATGTTCAATTACTCAAAACTCTTGTTTCTTGAGATATCAACGTAATTGGCACCCAGTTCGCACTAATTTCTTCTCACGAAAATTTTCTCTTTGGTACAAATTTGGTCTTCGGTTCAAATTTTCTTGATCAACCAAATTTTTTTTTCTCTGAATTTTTTCGTTGGCACAACTTTTTTCTTCCAAACAAATTTCCTATTTGGCACTTTTGTTTGATACAAATTTTCTCTTTGATACAAATTTTCTCTTCGATATAAATTCTCCCTTCACTACCAATTTTCTCTTAACTACAAATGTTCTCTTCGATACAAAATTTCTCTTTGCTACAAATTTTCTCTTCGATATAAACTTTCTTTTCGATACAAATTTCCTTTTTTGTCCAATTATTTGTCGACTACAAAACTTGTACTGCAAACAATATTTGTATCGAAGAGTAAATTTGTATCAAAGAGGAAATTTGGACCGAAGACGGATGGATAGATGAGAACATTTTTAGCGAAAGAAAAATTTCTATGGAAAGAGATTTTCTCGTCGGTACAACTTCCCGCTTCAGTACAAATTTTGTGCCAGGCATAAAATTGGTTCGGAAAGCAAATTCCTACCAAAGAATGAATTTGTATCGAAATGAAATTTGCACCGAAGAAAAAATTTGTATCGAAGGGAAAATTTGTACCGAAGAACGTCCAGCGAGATCGGCGCTGTCCAATATGCAGGACGGAAGGAACGGAGCCTCCACGGAGAATTTGGGCAGGCGGCTAGCCATCGATAGTAAATATTTTATATACACGTTCATTGTTCTTTTCCTTATACACCAATCTGATATTTTGAAAGTATTATTTTTCTTTCAGGAGCTTAATAAAAAAGAAAACTACTGCGCAACAAAATTTGTCGTAAGGCAAAAAATGTCTCTTAGGAGAAAAAAAATTGCATCAAACAGGTAATTTCTATGCATAGGAATTTTCTCTTCTCAAGAAATTTTGTGTTGGATATGGATATTCTCCTCCAAAAAATTTATTCGCACGTAAATTTTCTCTTTGGTACAAATTTTCTCTTCGGTTCGAATTTTCTTGACCAGCCAAATATTCTTCTTGGTCCGAATTTTCTCGTTGGCACAAATTTTCTCTTCCAAACAAATTTCCTCTTTGGTACTTCTATTCGAGACAAATTTTCTCTCCAATTTTCTCATCAATATAAATTTTCTCTTCACTACAAATTTTCTCTTCGATACAAATTTTCCCTTCACTACAAATTTTCTCTTCGATACAAACTTTCTCTTCTTCAAAATTTCGTTTTTTGACCAATTATTTGTCTACTACGAAATTTGTACTGCAGAGAATATTTGTACGAACGAGGAAATTTGGACAGAAGACGGATGGATGAGACGAGAAAATTTGCAGCGAAAGAAAAATTCTATGACTAGACATTTTCTGTTTGGTACAACTTCCCTCTTTAGTACAAATTTTATGCCAGGCATAGATTGATTCAGAAAGCAAATTCCTACCGAAGAGAGAATCTGTATCGAAGAGAAAATTAGTATCGAAGAGAACATTTGTATCGAAGAGAGAATTTGTATCGAAGGGAAAATTTGTACCGAAGAGACAATTTATACCGAAGAGAACATTAGTACCGAAGAGAAAATTTATATCGAAGAGCAACATTTTTCCAAACCAAAAATTTGTATGAAAGAGAAAATTTGATTTGAAAAACAAAATTTGTATGCACGAGAATAACTCGTATAGAAAACTACCGGACGTGGAAATTTCTTTCACACGTTCATTCGTCATGATCGCTGATACATCAGCGAATTTGAGGTAGGACATTGATCATTTTTTCATCCAAACAGAATAGAGTTAAAGTAGTGCGATGGGCCAAAAAGGCGAGCAGCCTGGATAGCGAAAGCTTGTGATCGAGTAATACGTTGCTTGCGCTTCAGAGGGAAGCTAACAGATGGTGCTAGTGTGTTACGTCCCGGAGGGAGATTTAGGTGGGACTCGCGAGGTTGCCGATTTAGAGCGTGAAAGTTCGAATTGAATTTGATTGCGCAGTGAGTCTTTGTTTGGGGTCCGCGTGAGTTCCGAACACAGTTTAATAACAATTTGGATTGAGACGAATTTGAGGTGCGTGATTCTGGTAAGAGAGTTGGATCCGCCCGATGGATTGATCGTTGATCAAATAAATGTTCAGACGCGTAGATTTTGTCTTAATTCACGTAGTTCACGTTTATTACGTTTAACTCTTACAAACTTATAATTTCGGTACAAAGATGGTTACTCGTACAATGATTACACGGAAACGCAGAGCCTTGTAAGTCGACTGTTCAGTTCGGAGTTCGAATACAGAGTGTCTGCTCCTTCGTGATATGAAAATTAGGAAAGTCTGGTTGTAGGAGAAGGAGCTTTTTTGGGGGAATGCATTTTCGGATTAGAGCTTCGTAGTGATTGGTTAATCAATCGTGAGAATGTACGCTGACTTACGTGATAGGTCGGCGTCATGCGTGGGAATAGTTTTGTTCGTCTACTTATTAGGTCATCGCTATGGTGAATGCGGCCATTGTTCTATGTCCGAGGATCGGGTTCAGCGACCGCGGTTTCGTGGGTCTTGCGATATGACCGGGTGACGTGTTCTGACGCAAGCGAGTTTTCTTCGTGGGATTGTTTGGGTTTTAGGACAAGGTAGGATTGTGGCGTAGTTCGGTCCCTGCATTTTGTTCGAGTGCTCTAGGCGTAGGTTTTCTCTTCCGAGGCTGCGAGTACGCTCCTCTCGTAAATTCTTCTGGCGTTGGCTATGTTTATGTGTCGGGACCTACGTGCGACGGTTTCGCTTTTGGTCTTGTGGTACGTTTCGGCTATCGCTCGCTTAGCGTTAAAGAAATATAGGTTTTTGGTCGATGAGTGAGGGTGCTGCTATCGTGCGTATTTACCATCGTGGTTTCAAAAAGAGAGAGAAAAAAAAGGTGAAGGCTGGGACGTAACACCTCCCTCCTTCAAGATTGAGCGTCTCGCTCAATTAGATTCAATTATAATTGTAATCGAAAGGTATGATCGCACGATTTGTGAGCTGGCATCGTCATTGATCGATTTACAATATAGCTTAAGTATATTGGGAGATAGGTATTGTTTGTTATTTGACACAGTAACATAATGCAGTACCATAATGTTTGCGAGGAATTACATTTCGCTTTGATTAATTTTATTCTTAGATTCTATCTGGTGTTTATCCACCAGGGTAAAGGAAGAAGAAAAGGTATGTATGTATTTTGATTTTATCCTACGCATTGTTAACATACGTCTTCAAGTGATAGTCGTATGATTTTTATCTTATTTGCTAAAATATGTTTTAAGTAATAGTCGCATGTTTTATCCTAGTTTGTGGAAGTCGAGTTCGGTGGGGCGCGATAGATGAGCTTAGATGATGTGGAAGGAATCGTGCAGGTCTGAGTACATCGGGCTTCGGGTTTGCGAGATTGATTCATTAGTGTGCTCGTTTAGCCCGATCACAATGGATAATTTTTCGTTTATTGTTTGTTAACGCGATTTCGATATCGTTTTGATCTGGGAAAATTTGTGTTATCTCGTAAGGACCTAAGTAGTTGTCGTCAAATTTTCCTATTCGCTGATTTTTAATCAGGTAGATTTGATCTCCGATTTGGAATTTTACGGGATTGATTTTCTTATCGTAGTGAGTTTTGGATTTTTGTTTGGCATTTTCGAGGTTGTTGCGAGCTAATTGTCGAACTTCTTGTAAATTATGCGCAAGATTTCGAGATATGAAAATTGTGAGGGTAGTCGTGCTACCTTGCCTAGGACTACCTGGAATGGTGTGTATTTCGTGCCTTCGTGTACGCTTGTGTTGTATGCGAAAGTTGCCAACCGTAACCACTTATGCCAATCTTTTTTATTGGTGTAATGTTTCAGGTAATCCGTGAGCACTTGATGACTTCGTTCGAGCGATCCGTTCGACTGTGGATGGAATGCTGTCGTTTTAATTTGCTTGATTTTTAGGATCCTCGTTAATTGTTTCATTACACGACCGATGAAAGCTGCACCTTGGTCTGTCAATATTACTTTAGGACATCCGAATAAGCATATGAATTCCGTGACTAGTGCGTAAGCGATTTCGTACGCGGTCGCGCTTTTTAGCGGAATTGCAAATGAAAATTTTGAGAGGTTGTCTTGAATCGTTAGTATGAAGCGGTGACCAAGTTCAGATTCTGGAGTTATCGGTCCGACTATATCCATTGCAATTTTGTCGAATACGCTGATCGGAGTATCTGTAATTACCATGGGTTGTTTGGTTTTAATTCTCACCAACTTTTTCCTCTGGCAACTGGCGCATTGACGAATGTAATCTTCTACTTGTTTTTTGAGATTGTCCCAAAAATATTGTTGTCGGATTCTGTTGTATGTTTTGGTTACGCCCTTATGACCTGCTATTGGAGATTTGTGGCATTCTTTTATGATGTCGAGCCTGTCTTGCTCTGGTGGGACAGTAATTTCGTCGCCGCAGATTTTTATTTGGATTTCGGTATCCGCGAAAATTTCTCGAATGATGCTTTTTATTTTTGCCCATGCTGAGTCGTTAAGGTTACTGCGCTTCTGAGAAAATGCTGCTGATTTGACGTTCAATTCTACCATCGTTGTTTTCAGATTTCGGAAGGATTTGGTAAGATTTTCTTTCGTTAAGGATGATGTGGAGTTTTCCTGTGTTACTAGGGCAAACACTTGTTTCTTTGGTGTTCCCGATATGAGGACTTGTCCGATTTCGAAGGTGTTAGTTGGGGATAGATTTTTTAGCAAGCCCATCTCGATTAATCGTTTGCCGATATCGTTCGAGACTGTACCATCGGCAGAAATGAAACAAATGTAATTGTTTTTTGTCATTTCGATGTTGTCTCTTGTTTCGATGACGTTAATGAATTCCGTTTGTTGCTCGTTGTTGTTTATTGGCTCCTCTTCAGTGGTATTTGTTCTGCTATTGTCGTTTCCGTTTTCTATCGTAGGGGGGGAATTATTGAATGGTGTCGGGGAGGGAGCATTTTCTTGTTGATGAAAAGATTCGTTTTCGGAGCTGTTGGCGTTTGCAACGTTTGGAAGAGTGGGTGGGGGTTGTTCTTGGCCCGGAGAATTCCTGATTATTTTTGCTTGTGAAGTACTCCTGGGTGGCCTTTTTTTACCCTTCGCTACTTGTGCACGTGGGGCACTAGTGTGTGCGTGATTGCTTGCATCAGAGCAGCAGAAACATTTTTTGGGTTTTCGTGGTCTGGAGGATTTACGAGTGGCTAAAAGGACTGGTTCCCCTTTTTTGGCGATGGCTGTTACATCATCCGTGCGCTGTTCTACGTTGGTAGTTGGGGGTCCCGTGGCTTGACTTTTATGATTTTCATGTGTTGATTTTCTGTCTTCATTTGAAAAGCCTACGTCCATAGGTTCAATGGTGTGGTTGTCCGTGAGATTTTTCTTTTTGCTAAGAAGGAACAGTTCATCCTCACTAACAAGGAACGTCCCTCAGGTGTCCGCCTCCGATTTTGTTGAAACTCATATATATGATAGAGCATCGAAAACTTTGAGACACGTATTTTTTTTATCGGCGGAAAAACGGATTTAAGGGGGGAAACCGCCCTTCAAAGAAAAGCGTGTCGAGGGGTGATTTTGCAGTTTCACCCAGAAGCAATCCACCGATCTGAATGAAACAAAAACGAAAATTCTTCTAATGAAAAGCGATGAAAAATCCACTATGAAAATGTTGAGAAAAAATTAAATTAGGGGGTAAACCACCCCTCAATTTGCCTTTTTTTCACCCCACACTTAAGAGGGTTGTATGCAAATTAATAAAACAGGTATCATTTTGAAGGGCAATTAAAATTAAAGTTGACCGGTTTTTGCGTTTTGGCGGCATAGCAAATTTAAGGGGGTAAACCACCCCTAACATAAATTTATTTATCATGGTCGTTTTTTCTGATATCCGCTGATTTTAAATATTTCTATAAGCTACAATTCAATGTTTTATCATATTTTAAAATTATTACATTCGTATTAAGGGGTAACTACCCCTTTGACGAGAAACATCATTGAAGTATCCGCTTTCGATTTCGTTGAAACTCATATATGTGGTAAAGCATTGCAAACTATTAAACATGTTTTTTTTGTATCGGCAGAAAAACGGTGTTAGGGGATGAAACCACCCCTCAAAGTTTCTCCCACAAGCAGTCCACCGATCTGAATGAAACAAAATCGAAAATTTCCCTAAAATTAAGCGATGAAAAATCCACTACAAGAGTGTTGATTAGAAATATAATTAAGGGGTAAACCATCCCTCCATTTGCCGTTTTTCACCCCACGCTTAAGAGGGTTGTATGAAAATTAATAAAACAGGTATCATTTTGAAGGGGAATCAAAATTCAAGTGGACGCGTTTTTGCGTTTCAGCGGGACAGCAAATTTAAGGGAGCAAACCACCCCTAACATAAATTTGTTCATCACCGTCGTGTTTTCTGTGTTTAACATGTCTCCACGGATTCAAAATATTCTCTCGCGTTTTAAAATTATTACGTTTTTAAATTTCTACATTTTAACGGTAAACTACCCCCTCTAATTGCTTTTCGTTTGAAGTTTCGCGAAAGGTTTCACGAATTTCGTTAAAACTGTTTTCATTTCATCGGTAATATTAATTTTAATTTTGTGTGTGCAGGCATATTCGTCTTGAGCTTTAGGAGCGGTACTTTAAGAGTGGGGACGTGGGGCTACCCCTTACTCATAAGACTCATATTTTCGTGTCGAAACGCTTCCGATTTTAATATGCACGTCCATTAAGCATCTTCATAGGAATAAATATACACTTTTACTATATCATTAATTATAATAATTTCCAGAATAAGTTATAAGGCTCACTTCTTATATTTCGGAACGATGATGCGCCTGGATCAAGCGATAATTTAGCCCGCGACGTAGTTTTGTGGAGGAATGTATATTTTTATTATTTTACCGTTTATTTAATTAAACATATTAATGAAACTGAGGATTTTACAGTAGGTTAACGAACATGTTTTTAATTTATTTTGACATATTTCATTTGGGAATCATATCAGCTGATTTAATTAATAGTACTTGTGAAAAGTATCGCAGTCATATGCCGTCAAATCATTTTCTTGTGATATATACTTTTTTTTCTAGTCTATCAACTATCAACCATCAACAATCATGGCTCATAATTCCTGCAATAATGATAATCGTCAAAAAAATGCTTTAAACACAACGACTTTTTGCACCATGCACATCTGATAATGGCCAAATTATTGCAACCGGGTATTCCACAATGTGTGTTCGATTCACCAAAACCAAAGGTAATAGGATTTTCAAAATCTTCTGGTTTTTTAAATGAATGGAAACGAACAAATTTATGTTAGGGGTGGTTTACCGCCTTAAATTTGATGTCCCGCTAAAACGCAAAAACGCGTCCACTTGAATTTTGATTCCCCTTCAAAATGATACCTGTTTTATTAATTTTCATACAACCCTCTTAAGCGTGGGGTGAAAAACGGCAAATGGAGGGATGGTTTACCCCTTAATTATATTTCTAATCAACACTCTTGTAGTGGATTTTTCATCGCTTAATTTTAGAGGAATTTTCGATTTTGTTTCATTCAGATCGGTGGACTGCTTGTGGGAGAAACTTTGAGGGGTCGTTTCATCCCCTAACACCGTTTTTCTGCCGATACAAAAAAAAAACATTTTTAATAGTTTGCAATGCTTTACCACATATATGAGTTTCAACGACATCGAAAGCGGATACTTGAATGATGTTTCTCGTCAGAAGGGTAGTTACCCCTTAATACGAATGTAACCATTTTAAAATATGATAAAACATTGAATTGTAGCTTATAGAAATATTTAAAATCAGCGGATATCAGAAAAAACGACCATGATAAATAAATTTATGTTAGGGGTGGTTTACCCCTTTAAATTTGCTATGCCGCCAAAACGCAAAAACCCGTCAACTTTAATTTTAATTGCCCTTCAAAATGATACCTGTTTTATTAATTTGCATACAACCCTCTTAAGTGTGGGGTGAACAAAAGGCAAATTGAGGGGTGGTTTACCCCCTAATTTCATTTTTTCTCAACATTTTCATAGTGGATTTTTCATCGCTTTTCATTAGAAGAATTTTCGTTTTTGTTTCATTCAGTTCGGTGGATTGCTTCTGGGTGAAACTGCAAAATCACCCCTCGACACGCCTTTCTTTGAGGGGCGGTTTCCCCCCTTAAATCCGTTTTTCCGCCGATAAAAAAAAATACGTGTCTCAAAGTTTTCGATGCTCTATTACATATATGAGTTTCAACAAAATCGGAGGCGGACACCTGAGGGATGTTCCTTGTAAGAGCTTCGTCACTCGTGTTTCCATGACTATCTGGACGGTTAGGCATTTGGTGGAATTTCCTTTTGGTACGTCCAGTGGGTGATGGAGTGAGTCCTAGTGTTTCATGAGCGCGCTTTTCGAAATTTATGGCAATATTGCTTAGGCTATTGTCGCTCGATTCTTGCTCTGAAGATGAAGATGTTCCGAGCGTGGCGAAGTTACTCGGCGCCATGTGGGTAATGTCTTCCTCGTCTCCCGAAGACGATGTAGATTCGGGTTTTGAAGGGTTCCCGAAGGGGAGATGCTGACGTGTGTGGCTTCTTCGTTTAACTAGTACTTTGAGTTTTTCCCTTCGATATTCTGGTGAATACGATTCCTGATTTTCCGAGGAATTCGAGTTTTTATGCTCTGAAGAATTTGATGATTGTTGCTTTGAAGAATTTGATCTTCGATGCTCTGAAGAGTTTGTTTTTTGGTGTTTTGGAGGATTTGATTTTTGATGCTCTGAGGAATTTGATCCTTGATGCTCTGAAGAATTTGATATATTACGTGGCCTCTTTTTGTTGAGGTCTTTGATAATCGGTTGATCAGGCCGGTCACCTTGAGATAGATTTGATCCTTTGGCAAGCGGGCTTACATACGTTTCTCTCGGAATTGCCGTATCTGTAAGGTTGCTTGCTTGGGGAATCGAGATTGTTTGATTTTGAATTTCGTTTGATCGCTCTGCAACGGGACTCACGTACGTTTCTCTCGGAATTGCCGTATCTGTGAAGTCGGTTGCTCGAGGAATAGATATTGAATGATTTAGTGGGGAAGCATTTGTGATGTCATCCTCCGAAGTAGTTTTCGATTTTTTGAGTTTCTTATTATTGGCGCTTGGATCCGATGACGAATATGTTCTTGCGATGCCTGGATTTGGATGTAGAGTTTTTCCTCCGTATGGGGTGTCGTTAGTACGCCATTTGAATTTGATAGGGAGAGTTATTGCATTTCGAGAAAGTGCATCGGCGTTTGTATTAACTCTTCCTGGCTTATACTGGATTTTGAAATCGAACTCTTTTAATCTTTCTCTCCATCTCAGTACGCGTGAAGTCGGGTCGTTCATAGAGTTTACCCAGACGAGTGGCCGGTGGTCGGTCAGTAGGGTGAATGGCCTGCCATAAAGATAGGGTCGGAAGGTTTTTAAGGCAAACACCACAGCGACCATTTCTTTTTCCAAAGTGGAATAATTTCTTTCGGCCTTATTAAGGACCCTTGAAGCGGCTGCAACCATGGGGTCTTCTCCGACTTTTCCTTGCGAAAGGATTGCGCCGACGGCGTAGTTGGATGCGTCGGTTGTTACGATGAAAGGTTCCGAGAAATTTGGGTATTGGAGAGTCGGTGTTGAGCATAGCTTGTCTCGCAATGTTTCGAATGCTAATTGATGTTGAGATGTCCAATGAAATTTAACATTTTTGCTAGTGAGATCCGAAAGGGGTTTTGCAATTGCTGCGAATTTTTTTATGAAGCGGCGATAATATCCAGCTAGACCTAGGAATTCTTTTACGTTCTTTGGAGTTTTCGGTATTTTGACTTCTCTCACGGCTTCGATGTTTTTTGGATCGGGTTTTAATCCATCTGCAGAGATTTGATGTCCCAGATATCTTACTTCAGTTCTTAAAAATTCGCATTTATCCGTTTGGAGAGTTAGATTTGCGTTACGTAATCTTTCCGCAAGTTTTCTAAATTTGCTTTCGTGTTCCTCGATTGATCGTGCGTAGATTACTATGTCGTCTAGATATACGAATAAATCGTTACCCTGTAACCCTTTTAGAACAAGGTCCATCAATCCTTGGAATGTGGCTGGTGCATTTTTTAATCCGAATGGCATTCTATTGAATTCGTAATGACCGTGAGGGGTCGTGAAGGCTGTTTTGTGTTTGTCTTTCGGATCCATTTCTATCTGATGAAAGCCAGATGCTAAGTCAAAAATGGAGAAGTACTTCGCACCGCCGAGTTGGTCAAGGATGTCTGTTATTAACGGCAGGGGGTAAGCATCTCCTATTATGACATCATTTAATTTTCTGAAATCGATTACGAGTCTCCATCGTTTATTGCCTTTTGAGTCTGCTTTTTTCGGAACTATCCAAACTGGTGAATTATACGGTGACTTCGAGGGTTCAATGATGTTTAATTGTAGCTGATCGTTAATTTGTTTTTCTATTTCCGGTCTTTGGAATGGCGGATGTCTGTATTGTCTTGTATTGACCGGTCGATCGTCTACAGTGGGAATTCGATGTTTGCATTCGTTTGTTGATCGGAGGGGTTCACCAGGTAGATGAAAGAGGTCTACGTATTCTTCTACGAGTGTAGATACCGCATTACGCTCTTTGTCATTGAGGTGACTAAGCCGCAAAAGTCTCATTACTCCGTTGGCACGGTTTTCTCGCGTCCGAGGGTTTTTGTGCTCTAGGGTCTGTGTATTCGCGGTGTGGTCATCCTCTTGATCGTTCTCGTCTGTACTCATATCGAAAGGATAGGGTGAAATTACGGGAACCTCTACGCTGACGTCCTCGTTCAAGGTATTGATAGCGTACAGGTATGCTTTGCCATTGGTATTTTTAACCAATGCTTCGCCTGCAAAGATGCCATCTCGAAATGGTATACGGGGTACGTAACCTGTCTCTAGTGGGTTTCCGACTCGAATGAACATGATCGTTTTCTGTCTGGCCCGCAGAAGAAATGATTCTGTGTTTGTAAATGGGATGTCCACGTTATTGACTCGTACGTATCGCCCTTCCCAGTCGATTCTACCTTTACTTTCTCCGATTGTTTCATGACCGAGGATTGCGTCGAATTCAACAGGGAAGTCGTCCGGGACAACATTAAATGTTACGGACTGGTCATGAATTGCGATGTTAATTTGTCCGAGTGTCCTGGGTCTATCGATGATCGAAATTCCGTATAATTCGTAAATTATGAGATCGTTTATGAGATTTGGGTGACGAATATTTTCGATTTTGATCAAATTTAATTGTGAGCCTGAGTCTGCGACAAATAATGTTTGCGTTTTCTTGAGATCTTCCGATTCAATGCTAATTGTGGGTGAGTGGTAGTTATTCGTTCGTGTGCTCAGGTTACAAGAGGCTCGGAGGATTTTTTGTTTCGTTTCCGATTTTACTGTGTCTGGCGTCCTTGGGTGCTTGGGCCCGTCGAGACGCCTGGTCGAGGGGTCGTTGACTCGTTTCCCGGCTGTTTTCCGGCTTGAGCCTCGTCTTTTCTCCCATTATTATATGCTCGTTTACGGCATTGATTTATGAAGTGGCCCGGTTTGTTACAATAGTTGCATGATATGTTACTTCTGTTTGTAGCGTCTTTTGTTGAGTTGTCTTTTGCCAGAAAGTACCAATCATTTGTTGTGTGGTTTGTCTTTTTGCAATAATTGCAGAATTTGCTCGGGTTTGCACGAAAGGTTGAGCTACCGGGTTTGTTTTCGTTTTGACTATTTGATTTGTTGAAAGGTTGAATTGGTAGGCAAGTCGATTGTGTATTTTCTGGGTCGATTGGTCCTAACATTTTTTCGATATCCGTTGCTTGATTGAAAATGCTTTCGAGATTTGGGTACCGTTTGCATGCTATATGGGGGCGATAGGCGGCGTTAAGACCTCTTCGAAATTGATCAGTCGCTATGTCTTCCGTGAAAATTTTCGCTCCTTCGATGGAACGTTAGTTCGAATTCTCGATGGCTTGGTTTGTCTTTTTCAAGTGAGTGTTTAGTCTACTGTAGAAGCTGAGTACCGTTTCTTTATCTTTTTGGGAAAATGTGCTCATTTCCGTGATCCAGGTGAGAGGGGGTTTAGAAGGGATGAATTTTCGTTTTAGGATGTCTGTGATCTCATCGATTGTTGTTATTGTAAAGCTTGCGAGACTATCGCAAGCGATTCCTTTGCATTTACTCTTTAAGAGTGTGACTATTAATCGTTCGCCTACAGCTGGGATGAATTCTTTCGCGTTATCGCAATAGCTCAAGAAATTGTTTAACGAACATGTTTTAGGCGTCCCATCGAACTCGGGTAAATATCTTGTGAAATCTCGATAATTAGCGTGTAGTGGATATATATTATTTTCGAAAGACGCTTGATAATAGTTATGCGCATTTGGTGGTGGAATCGTTGTCTGTGATGTGTAGATTCGACTCTGTTGAGCTGGGTGATGGGCTTCCGAAGTCTCCATTTGGATTGGTGTAGACATTATGAGTTTATGACTTACTCAGTGATGATCTTGTAGCTCGCTCGTGCCAATGATGTTCGGTTGCAGCCAAGTGGCGTTAGGCTACTTGACTTATCGTGAGGTGCGGCTGGTGTTTTGACCTGCAATCCGGGTGTGCGTCGCTGGCTCGGGTCTGCTCTTCGGCCTTGCGTCCTTCGTTAATTTATGGCTCTGCGTCCCTTGTGTTGATCTCGGTGCGACGTTGGTGTGGAGCACTTGTTCGTTTCACACGGAAGAGAGTCTTTTTATTTTATTTTTACACGATAGTTTATTCCGCGTTCGTGATCCGTTTTTCACCGACACCGGATTGATTGTCACCAGTATAATAACCGATAAATTGTCTCTTTGTTTTTCCGCTACCACCAGTTTTATTAACCGATGGGTTATTTATTAAAAGTTTTTCTTCTTTTTTTTCCGCTGCCTCCAGTTTTATTGTATACTAAACTGTTACGTCCCGGAGGGAGATTTAGGTGGGACTCGCGAGGTTGCCGATTTAGAGCGCGAAAGTTCGAATTGAATTTGATTGCGCAGTGAGTCTTTGTTTGGGGTCCGCGTGAGTTCCGAACACAGTTTAATAACAATTTGGATTGAGACGAATTTGAGGTGCGTTCTATGTCCGAGGATCGGGTTCAGCGACCGAGGTTTCGTGGGTCTTGCGATATGACCGGGTGACGTGTTCTGACGCAAGCGAGTTTTCTTCGTGGGATTGTTTGGGTTTTAGGACAAGGTAGGATTATGGCGTAGTTCGGTCCCTGCATTTTGTTCGAGTGCTCTAGGCGTAGGTTTTCTCTTCCGAGGCTGCGAGTACGCTCCTCTCGTAAATTCTTCTGGCGTTGGCTATGTTTATGTGTCGGGACCTACGTGCGACGGTTTCGCTTTTGGTCTTGTGGTACGTTTCGGCTATCGCTCGCTTAGCGTTAAAGAAATATAGGTTTTTGGTCGATGAGTGAGGGTGCTGCTATCGTGCGTATTTACGATCGTGGTTTCAAAAAGAGAAAGAAAAAAAAGGTGAAGGCTGGGACGTAACAAGTGGTCAGTCGGGCGTGGCGGTCCTGCTAGTTCCACCATCTCGCGTTTCTCACAAGAGGTTCTCACACCACAGCGTTTCTCACAAGCGGTCGCAGAGGCATGCGTTACAGTATATACAACCGTCTTTCCCCTAGATCATAACACCCAGCGCGTCTAGGGCAGAGTACAGTGACACAGCCCTACTGATGAGTCTGTCACTGTACCCGAGATGACACACACAATTCTTTTTCTGCCTCCTCCAATCTTACCGACCTACAGAACCTGGACAAGCAGCGGACGGGAGTAGAGAGCCACCGACCGAACCTCTACATTGGTGACCCCGACGTGATCACGAACACGCACCTT
This sequence comes from Ophion slaviceki, assembly GCA_944452715.1. NCBI lineage: Eukaryota > Metazoa > Arthropoda > Insecta > Hymenoptera > Ichneumonidae > Ophion > Ophion slaviceki. Next base: position 52,596,825 of record OX101783.1, read on the forward strand.
CTAATGGAGACAAAAACATCAGCCAGCCCAACGACCACCAGCCACACGAAAAGCAACGCCTTGAGGATCCGGGTAGCAGCAGCGCTTCCGCTATCAACACGCCTCATGGAGGACACGGCAACGACGCTCCACTCGCTCAACACGCGCCTCGCAGAGGACACGGCCACGACGCACCTCCGTGAAGTTGGCCCCCCGATATGATTCTAATTAATGTTAATCATTTGAGAATCGTTTGAGAGAAAAGAAAAATCGTTTGAGAGTTAATAGTTTGAAAAAAAAAAACAATTTAAATTTTCGCGTCAAGGTAGCTCTCAGATTTTTTAATCCGTAAAAACGACCTTTCACAATTTTTTGATGTGTAAACATCTTAGCGCTCGGTCTACGGTAGGGGCTAGCTGGGGCTTCGAGCGTCAGATGACGTCAGCGTAAGACCGTGTCTGTGTGAGCGCGTTAATGTGAGCGTTTGACAGTTGACTGTGCGGGCTAACTGACAGCTGACGTGACGGACATTTTTTCCTATTGGAATTTTACGTGGTGTCGCCAACCTAAAAGGTAATTACGAACGATGCTTCCGAAACTTTTAGGTTAACACGTTTCTCTCTGTCTCTGTCTCTCTCTCTTAATATGCTCTTTCTTTGTTTCTCGCTCTTGTAATATGCTTGGACACGGCTTTCTCTTGTCATATGCTTGCACTGTACAATTTCGCCCAACCCTGGGCTATAATCAACCGCATTTCTCTCTCTCTCTCTCTCTCTCTCTCTCTCTCTCTCTCTCTCTCTCTTCCTTCCTTCAACTGTGAGTAACTCTGCACGCATCTCCTTCGGCTCCGTCTTGTATCCGACTTCTCTCTGCCGCTTCGTGCCCTCGGGCGTTTTTGTTGCAGGGAAAGCATGCCTCACTGTTGCTTTTGTCCTGATTGCATCGGTTTTACCACGCTGCATGCTAATTTCTCTGGAAATCCGGATAAGTTGCAACGCTAGACGACATAACCTCAACCTGTCATCCCGAAACTTCTGCCTGTGTCTCGCTCTTGCTGTGCGACATTGTGGGAATCGCCCGCGCTCTATTGATTAGACATCACCTACTGATCGAGGATCTGTTTAACCTTCCGCTGATACGGTACATCGGGCAATTAGTCTCGCAAGTATTATCGACCGACAATACTCATCGGTTCGTTGGCCCTATCACCAGTCGATACTTATCTCCGTTTTCGTTTACGACTATCATCCGTCGATAAACTGTATCACTGATTTCAACGTCGATCGACCGCAATATCGACCGCAATATGGACCGCCTATGCACGAAGTGTGGCAAAAACATCGCTGGCACCAGTAATGATTGCACCACGTGTGGACAGCTATTCCACCCGGGATGCGCTCGTAGCTATTTGCTTACATCATCTATCCTCGATTGCTGTCTTCTCAACCTGTCGTCCCTACCCTCGTCGCCTAATACCAGCCGCCTAGCTGCATCCCGGAGTACGTTAAATACTCACCCATCTAGAGACCGTGCCCTTTCCCTTTCCCCCTCCCCAGCTGCGCCCTCTCCAGCCTTACCGCTAAATTCCGACAACACTCTCGCTAGACTGGTCGCTATGCACGAGAAAACTAATTCGACCATCGAGGCTTTCTGTCGCTCCCAAGAGAAGACCAACAATGAATTTCGAGCAAAGCTAGAGCGCATTCCACCTATGGATGCCACTCTCAGTGATCTCGTGCGTCGCGTCGAGGAGCTCGAAACTGCTAACATTGCCCTGAGAGCCGATGCCGCAGCGCGTCGGCAGGTTCGCACCCCTGAAGCCACTGCTACTCCGCCGCCATCCACTGCTGAAGTCATCATATCAGGCTTGCCAATTCGCGACACTCCCACCCCCAAGGACTTAATCACCAGCGTATTCGAGGCTTTGGGAGCGTCGGACTTGTTGCACCACGTACTGGCGATCAGGAAACTTCCTGTCAAACTCTCTCGTGCAGTCGGCGACCCAGTAGTCAATGTTAAGTGCTCGTACATCGTCACGTTAACCTCAGGCACTGTTAAGGACATCCTCATCAACAAAAAGAGAGAAACTCGCGAGCTGAAATGGTCTGCGGTCTTTAACGATTGTTCTATTGCGACGAAAAATTTCAATATTTTTGTATACGAGCTACTTCCTGCGGAATTATACAAACGATATCGGCGCGTTAAAGCTAAAGCCCCAGTTGCAGGATATAAATACGTCTGGACTAGGGGAGGACGAATCTACGCCAGGAAAGCGGATGGCCAACCGCGGATTGAGGTTCATTCCGAAAATGACCTCCCGGAGTCGAATTGACTCGTTGTACCAGCAGCTCACCCGCAATCTCGCCGTGCAGATAAGTCGGCCGTTTCCTTAGTGCACTCGCCATTACGAATTGCCCAGTTCAACGCATGCTCCCTGCTGGCTCATATTGATCAGGTTCGCATATTCTTTCAAGCAAATTATTACCATGTAATTTCTATAGCAGAGACCTGGTTACACTCCCATATTGACGATAGTCTTATAAATATTGATGGTTTTTTTGTGATTAGAAACGATCGGGAGGGCAAACAGGGAGGCGGGGTCGCGGTTTTCATTCGAAACTCACTCAAAGTAAAAGTTTTAGCCACTTCCCCAAGCCAATTTTCTAACTCCCCTGAATTTATCCTAATGCAAATCAACTCGATTGGCGCGGATCCACTTTTATGCGCGTCTATTTACAGAAGACTTCATGGGCTTCTTTTCGATGATTTTGTCGACATATATTTCGATTTTTCTCACGCTTATAAAAACATTATACTCGCCGGGGACTTCAATTGCAATTTATCACGCGAGTGTCATGAATCTAATTATTTAAGAGATTTCATTTTTTCGTCGGATTTATATCTTGTGGATTCGGGAGCGTCCTTTCACACGGGTCTATCTAGCTCGTGGCTGGACGTTATAGTGGTCGATGATCTCGAGAAGGTTGCTGCCTATTCAAAGTCGAATTCTCCATTCATCAACGGTCATCATATGCTCGACATCGCATATTCTGTCGGGTACAGTCAACCTACCTCTGGCCTCCTTCGACTCCGCTGTTTGACAGATTTCAGCGCTCAATCCTATGCGGAATCAGTTTCGTCCTTCATCGGGGAGATTAATCCCTCTCTCTCGGAATCTGGGATGGACAGTGGAGTAATGATCTTTTCTTCTGCATTAGTGTCAGCCATGGATTTACACGCTCCTTGGAGGACCTTCCCAGCATCTCGGCCGCCTGCTCCGTGGCTAACTGATCTACTACGATCTCGTATCCACTCTAAGGATCGGCTGTATCAGGCGGCGCGTCGTTCAAACAGCTTGCTCGGGCTGGCTGAATTTCGACGTTACAGAGATCAGCTCACGCACGATATCCGGGTAGCTAAAAACGAATTCCTCAGACAACGGCTCACCTAGGTAACTGATCCTGCGGCCCTCTGGAAGGAGCTTAGGCGCCTTGGCCTGATCAAATCGGCAATGACTTCGCCACTCAACTTCTCCTCCGCTCAATCCTTAAACAACTATTATGCGTCCGTCTCTTCTTCTTCATCTGTCGTCCAGAACTGGGAAGATGTTAAATCGATTCTCTCGGGGATCCCTAGTCGTGTACCCTGCTTCTCGCTCACGCACGTCGACGGCACCACCATCAGACGCCAAATTGGAGCTCTAAAATCGTCCTCTCTCTCCGCGACTTCTGACGGTGTATCGGCCTTCAGCCTTCGTAACGCTTCTTCCGTTGTAGTCGATCATCTTACTACACTATTTAACGACTCGATTAATCTATGCTACTTCCCCTCGCTGTGGAAGCAATCTTTGATTCGGCCTCTATCAAAAATTCCAACTCCAAAATCGCCGTCTGATACTCGTCCTATTGCTAATCTGTCCGAGCTATCTAAACTCCTTGAGCGAATCGTAGAGGACCAGATAGTAAGCTTCGTCGAATTGCATAAACTGATTGATCCACGACAATCTGCATACCGGGTTGGGTTTTCAACTCAAACTGCCCTTATCAGGATTTGCGATGACGTGCGACGCGCTACCGACTTGGGCATGCTAACAGTTTTGGTCATGTTCGACTTTAGCAAGGCGTTCGATAAGATGCCGCACCACATTCTCTTGTGTAAACTCAAGAAACTAGGGTTTTCAGACTCCGCCCTCAAATGGACCTATTCGTATCTCTCAAACCGAAAGCAGACTGTCGTTGACGAAAATGGCTGTGCCACATCGTGGCTCACTACAAATACAGGCATCCCTCAGGGCTCCGTTTTGGGTCCTCTTCTCTTCTCCCTTTTTGTCAACGACATCTCCGAGTGCTTGAGGTATTCAAATCATATGGTGTTCGCGGATGACACCCAAGTGTATCGCAGCTGCATTCCTAACGAGCTAAATCAGACCTTAGCTTCCATCAATGAGGACGTCAAAGCTATCGCTGAGTACTCTCTTAGAAATGGTTTGTCCCTGAGTCTATCGAAATGTAAAGTTTTAGTTTTGAGTAGCCACGCCCGCACGAGGGCTCTAGTGCTGGACGAACTTCCGCCTATTTTGGTTGATGGCTTCCCACTGCCGTACGTTACCGAGCATCGTAATCTAGGTTTGATGATCACTTCGTTTCTCTCTTGGAAGCGCCACGTGGCTATCGTATCGCGGGACGTTCACGGTATCCTCCATAACTCAAACATCATCGTAATTTATTACCGACCGATATTAGAATTAAACTCGTAAGCACCCTGATCTTTCCGCGACTCGATTATTGTTCGATTGTTTTTTGCAATCTCCCCATTACGCTTGTTCGAAACTCCAAAAACTTATCAACTGTTGCATTCGCTTTGTCTTCAATTTACCGAGGGACGCTCATATCACGGAATTTAGAAATGGCTGTCGGTAAAGAACAGGCGTACGTATTTTCTCGGAATCCTAGTCTATAAAGTGGTAAACGATGCGGTGCCGGATTACATCCAGGATTTATTCACTAGAGTTCGACCAAATGCGCGTTCGTCGCAGAGACTCCCCTCTTCTACGTTTGCCATCCCTTTCGCCAGGACGGCCATCTACTTCGACTCGGTCGCAGTGTCAGGCAGTCGCCTGTGGCACCGCCTTCCCGTCAGTGTAACCAGTTCTGCAACGCTTGAAATATTTAAATCACGACTCTTTGGACACCTGCTTGATGAGGAGCTGGCAAGGGAGGGTGTGTAAACCTTGCTTGTGCTTTTGGTTTTGGTTTTGCATTTGCTTTTGTTTTCGCCTTTGTTTTCGCTGTTTGGGTCGAAAGTATTCTTGCCACATTTCAATTTAATCATTTTCAATTTAATCATTAATTAAATCATAAATTAATTATTTTCCTTGGGTGGCTCGCTTCCCTGGCTTACATTCTGGTTTAGGTACTTCAACGCGGTCATGGTCTAGAGCTTCAGCTATCAAGTTTACCATTCTTGTTTCTACCATTCTTTATTTCTTTATTTCTACTTTATTTGTCATTGTATATGATCCGTCATCCATCCTTTAAATGGATAGGAGTTTCTACCATTCGTTATTTCTACTTTATTTGACATTGTATACGATCCGTTATCCATCCTTTAGATCAGACATTATACTCCTAAGATTTATTTTCTTTTGGGACTAGGTTCCCCCTATGTTCCCCCATGCGCTTTATTCGGGGTTCGGCTTTAGGTGTATCTGACTTACCGCTAACGGATTATTATTATTATTGATATTATTATTTTCTTATGTTTATCTTTATCATTATTTTTACTTTATTATTATGGTGTCTTCATTATTATC
>OX101783.1:52602815-52607815 GCA_944452715.1 Ophion slaviceki
GTCACCATTTTCTTTCAAATTCGTTCGGGTGAAAATCACGCAAGGAAGGAGGACACTACCGTCACTGCCCATTTTCGACCGTTTTCTTTATTAAAAAAAAAATACAGCAATAAAATATATAATCAAAATAACTTTAAGGCTTCATTAGGTATATATTGAAGTATGTAAAACGAGTTTATTTGAAAAGAATAGAAAATCACGGTGCTCGGGTTGCTATAGCACTACTGGTTTTCAGTCAACCCCCTCCATGCTGTTGAAGTTTGCATCCTAGGAACGCAGCGAAAGCTCTTGCTCACATTTTATTTTTTATATTTTTATTGTTATAGAAGATGTTTTTTTTTAAAGATTTATATTGTAGATCGCTAAATAAACATCTTTAAAAATGGTTAGAAGATTTTTGTAAGCAAAGTTTGCTAAAATAAATTTAAGGAATTCACAAACATTAATTTTCGTTGCGTTCCAAAGATACAAACTTCAACCTCATATTCTCTCCGCGAACGCCGTAGAACTATCGTAAATTTAATCCTGGTACTAAGAGTGAAATATTTTCGTTAAATATTTATTTTTAGAAGTCAAGTACGGGGAGAATTTTCAAAATAATTTTTAAAAAAATAGTAACGTGTTTCAAAAACAGTTCGTGTTTTCGACCATCATTTTTATGTACTACTCCGAAAAATTAAAGGAACAGAAAATTTGTTCATTTTGTTCGTGTTTTTTGAAGCGCTGTATCTATATGAAAAATGGTCGCATCGAGATTTAAAAAAAGCCTTTGAAGCTTCAAGTTTCTAGTTTCGCGATCTTCTGGCAAACATTTTTTGTTAGCTGCGGTTATCGCGCAATCATAAGAATAGATGAGGAAAAAATTGCGAAATTTATGTTTTTTTTTCAAGGGTTCACGGGCTAGGTAATTTTTTTTCACGAAACTCAATGTATAGGTCTGCTAGCTTGTTGATTGAGCTTTAATTTGCTTTTTTTGTCTCTACGTCAATTTTTTGCTGAGCTATCCGACTTTAAATGAAAGAAGATCCTTTTATCTTCGATCATCGATATCTCAGCAACCAATGATCGCGATTAAAGGGCAGCTTTGAGAAGTTGAATAAATTTCCTACCAGTCCCTTTCGTTGATCTTTCAGAAAAACATTTTTTCACTGTTAACATTAATTTGAAAAAAAAGGACAAGAAGTGATTTTTTATAGTTTGTCAGTAAATCTGCTACTACTTTACAAATATTGATGCAAACACTAATGTTGCCGCGTTTTTTACAAGCGTAATGTAGCCCCAATAGCCCTGTTAATTTTCAAATTGATCCATCGAACCGTTTTTCCGGACTGATTGATCAATGTTTTAGAGAACAATGAAAGGCACAAGAGTATTGTTTCTAAACATCGTTTAATCATCATCAAAATGGAAAGACCAATTTTCTTCGAATCTTTTCACAACTTTGCACTAGTTTCTTGTTAAATTTAAGAAAAAAAAATCTAAAAATTTCAATTAAAAAAAAATATTTCTTTTAACTTTGTAAAACATTTCAGGAAATAATACTGACTCATTTTTTACCCGATTCGGCCTTTGCGCACTATAATTTCACTAATGTTTAATTGCGTTAATTAAAAGTTGATAACCCCAAGCTGTATTCAATAGTCAATCTGAGAACATTTATGCGATGAACTTTTGATATTTTCTACGAAGGTTATGAGGGTTCGAGAAAATAGTTTTTTTTTTCAAACTAGGCATGAAAAAAAATTGAAAAAAGTTAAAGTTAACAAAAACTTTACATTAATTTTTTTTACCAAAACGTAGAAAAAAATTAATTTACCAAATTATTTTTTTTACCAAAGTATTTTTTTACCAAAAACGTAGAAAAAGATTAGTTGGAAAAAAATGTTAAGTGGTTTTTTTTTTCAAAAAGGGATTAGTTTTAAAAGAAAGTGTTTTTTGTAACCCTAATAACCTACGCAGAAAATATCGAGAATTAATCTCATACAAGTTCTCAGATCGACTAGTGAATACAGCTTGGGAGTATCAACTTTTAATTAACGCAATTAAAGGTAAGTGAAATTATGGTGCGCAAAGGTCGAATCGTGTAAAAAAAGAGTCAGTATTGTTTCCTGAAATATTTGACAAATTTAGTAAAAAAAAAGAAATGGAGATTTTCGATTTTTTTTTCTTGACTTTAATAAGCAACTAGTCGTGAAAAGTTGCGCAAAGAGTCGAAGAAAATTGTTTTTTTTTCATTCTGATGATGATTACACGATGTTTAGGAACAATACACTTCTTCCTTTGTTTTGTACAACTTTGAAGAATCGGTCCGGAAAAACGGTTCGATAGATCAAATTGAAAATTTACAGGGCTACTGGGGCTACATTAAGCAGAAAAACAACCAGGCAACATTAATCTTTCCATTAATATTTAAAGTGTTGTACATTTACTATAATATATAAAGTAGTAGTACATCTACTGAAACACCATTAAAAGTATTTTTTTGTCATTTTTCAAATTAATATAAATGGTGAAAAAAATGTATTTTTTTTGTAAAAAATCAACGAAAGGGTCGTGTAGGCAATTTGTTTAAGTTTTTAAAGCCGCCCTTACAATCATTGGTTGCTCAGATATCGATGATCGAAGGCAAAAGGATCTTTCTACATTCAAAGTCGGATATGTCAGCATAAAATTCACGTAGAGAAACAAAAAACCAAATTGAAGCTGAACAAACAAGCTAACTGAGCTATACATGTATTTAACTCAAATAACATTCTCGAGCGTGTGGACTTGAAAAAAAAACTCAAAAAATTTGGAAACAAATTTTCTCTCGCTATTTTTTATTATTGCGCGATAACAGTAGCTCACAAATTCATTTTGCCGACAGATCTCGAAAGTAGACATTTGAAGCTTCATAATGCGTTTTTTCATCTCGATGCGACCATTTCTTACATTCATACAGCGCTTCAAAAAACACTAGATTAACACTATGTTAGACGAGAGAGCTGGAGAAGTTTTGTTTCCATAATCTAATGCGGCCTTTTGGTCGAAAATAAAACTATTTTTAGTCGGTGAATTTGTCCCCATAGATAATAGGTTTACAAGAGTTGAGAATTGCGACTGCCGGCATGGCATCGCCAAAGATGCTTTTCAGCGCCGGAAACTTAAAAAAATAGCTCGAAAACCGCTTTAAAACTGTTTTTTGCTATAAACGAATATTCATCATATTTTTGGAGGTTATAAGAATGTTTTAAAAGTGTTTCCAAAATATGATTTTTCGAACATTTTCCACCGGTGCCCTCCTTTAAACATATCGCGATCGTAAAATTTCACCGCTCTTCTGTAGAGCGAGACTCCTGCGATCGCCATTGCTGGACAATTCGATCCTTGGAGGAACCTGCCGAAGATGAATCCCGGCAGAGAGAAAAAAATGCTAAACGTATTTATTTTCGCAATAATTATAAGATTTCACCACTTTTTCGCAAAGTGAGACTCGGTCGATCTCGTTCGCTCGCGAATTTGGTCGGCCGCAGACAACCTGCCGAAAAAAAGTCATGGCAGAGAGAAAAATTCCGAACGCATTTGTTTAAACAATGAGCATTCTAAAATTTTGCAACTCGTTTGTAGAGTAAGTCTCGAGCGATCTCGCCCGCTCGAGATTTTGGCAGAGATCGAACTTGTCGACGATAAGCAGCATCGAGATTCAAAATAGTCCTCGAGCGTATTTGTTTAAATCAATTAAAAAGGGATGGGAAAATGTCAGCACCCTTCCACAATACGAGTCTCTAGCAAACACGCCGTTTGCTAGAAAATTCAACCGTTATGGAATTTACTCCGATGACCGTCGTCGACAAAAGAAATTGATTTGAGGCAATTTTTTTAAACAATTGGCGATCGAACAATTTCACCGCTCTTCCGTAGAGCGAGGCTAGCAATCTTTATTGCGCGATAAGTTGACTGAAAACTAGCACTGCTATTTTTCAGTCAACCCTCTCCTTGCTGTTGAAGTTTGCATCGTTGGACCGCAACGAATGCTCTTGCTCACATTTTATTTTTTATATTTTTATTGTTATAGAAAATCTTTTTTTTAAGATTTATATTGTAGATCGCTAAATAAACATCTTAAAAAATGGTTAGAAGATTTTTGGCTATAAACGAATATTCATCATATTTTTGGAGGTTATAAGGATTTTTTTAAAGTTTTTCCAAAATATGATTTTTCGAAAATTTTCCACCGGCGTCCTCCTTTAAACATATCGCGATCGTAAAATTTCACCGCTCTTCTGTAGAGCGAGACTCCTGCGATCGCCATTGCTGGACAATTCGATCCTTGGAGGAACCTGCCGAAGATGAATCCCGGCAGAGAGAAAAAAATGCTAAACGTATTTATTTTCGCAATAATTATAAGATTTCACCACTTTTTCGCAAAGTGAGACTCGGTCGATCTCGTTCGCTCGCGAATTTGGTCGGCCGCAGACAACCTCCTGAAAAAAATCATGGCAGAGACAAAAGTTCCGAACGCATTTGTTTAAACAATGAGCATTCTAAAATTTTGCAACGCGTTTGTAGAGTAAGTCTCGAGCAATCTCGCTCGCTCGCTCGAGATTTTGGCAGAGATCGAACTTGTCGACGATAAGCAGCATCGAGATTCAAAATAGTCCTCGAGCGTATTTGTTTAAATTAATTAAAAAGGGATGGGAAAATGTCAGCACCCTTCCACAATACGAGTCTCTAGCAAACACCCCATTTGCTAGAAAGTTCAACCGTTATGGAATTTACTCCGATGACCGTCGTCGACAAAATAAATCGATTTAAGGCCATTTGTTTAAACAATTGGCGATCGAAAAATTTCACCGCTCTTCCGTAGAGCGAGGCTAGCGATATTTATTGCTCGAAAATTAGACCCTTCGAGAACCTGCCGAAGATGAACCCTGGCAGAGATAAAAATGCCGAACGCATTAATTTAAACATTGAGCATTGTAAAATTTTACCACTCTCTTGTAGAGTGAGTTTCGGGCAAT
>OX101783.1:52612815-52700646 GCA_944452715.1 Ophion slaviceki
TATTTAGTTGGTTCCGAAAGTGCCGGATTTGTTGGTAGAAAACTACCAACAAATAAACAAGTTTTATCAGTGTTCTTTCACCACCATCGATCTCTCGGACTATCGATCAAAAAAAGTGCGGCTGCAATCACAAACGACGTGGAGAAATGTTGGGATCAAGCAGAAATTCCAACTTCTCGAACCCAAAACATCATTCGGAAATTTATGAAACTTTTTAATCAATGGAAGTTATTAAGCAAAAGCTCGAAAAGAAAAAAATCACCATCTCAGAAGATCAAAGAATGCAGTTTCCGGTCTAAAAGGAAAGAATTGTTCGACATTTCACGTTACGATGCGTCCAGCTCGCTAACGTCCGAAGAAAAACAAACGTTCTTATCAGGAAAAAAAATAAACATCGGCGCGGTTTCGTTTCAAGGTCAGAGAAATCATCAAATGAAACCGAAATACAACCAAACTCTTGTAAGTATTTGTCTGTGGCGTAATGAGATAAAGGTCCTCATTATTAATTTAATTCCAAGTGTATAATAATAAACTTCTTAATAATTTATTACTTAGTTAATAAATATTATTAAAATTTTTGTCATTGTGATTAAAAAAAAATTATTTCAAGGTTGATTAGAAATAAATTAATAAAATATTTTTCTCTCACATAATCAATCGATTTTTCGAGTATCAAAAAATGATCTGCATATGTTCTGCAACAAATGATATACGATCTTTGATATTGTTATATGATGACATAAACTGACAAAAAAAATGTCTTTATATCTCAGAAATTATTATTTTTTTCATATTTCATATATATGAAAAAAATAATAATTTTTGAGATATAAAAACATCGATAAAAAATTATCGAAAACTTATTGAATTGTAGCGTAAAAAAAGTTTCGAGGAGAGAGCATTGATAGTATATCGCATTTTTATTTCATTGAAAATTCTAGCCGTATTCAATTCTTTATTTACTTATGATTTATTGAAAAATTATTGATACATTCGATATGAAGAAAAATAAGTCATTCCTGATAGCGATTTTTCCATTTAGCTTTGAGTCAACATGTCAATGATAACATTGTATCAAGTCAAGAGTTCAGCTCGACCCCTCCATCTGTGCCTAATAGCCAGCTCGAGAATTCCATTGATGGTTGGAATGATGAAATCCCATCCACTGCTAAGCGTCCAAAAATAAATATTATTTCTGGAAATGTGGCCGCTGCTCTTGACAGAGCAAATTTGAGTAGCAGGAATGCTGCCTATATTATTGCTGCTGTTGCCACAGAGCTAGGGCATAACATTGACGACATAAATTTGAGCCATCGAGCTATTCACGATAGCCGAATGAAGAGGCGGAAAGAAATGTTCGAAAAATCGAAAAATGATTTTGTTATTCCCAACAACGTAACTCTTCATTGGGATGGAAAACTTCTTACTGAGCTCACTGGTACCGATACCCGAGTCGAAATTTTTAGCCTCCTCTGAACCCTCGCAGGACCCATTTCTTTTGTAATATATAAGCCGCCAGCCTCCGTTGAACCTACGAAACCTCATGTGTCGAGTTCAGTGCCATGAAGAGACCTCCTCTTGGCCCAAGGTAGCCTCTGCTAGACCTCCCAAACCTTCTCTCGACCCCCAGTTTCGGTGAAACGTGCAGAGCACAGGCCTCCTTAACCTGCTTTCAATCTCAAACTGTTGCCTCGACCCCACCTAACCTGCTTTCGGCCCAAATTCGATATCTCCTCCATCATCATTCCATTGTGACCTGATCGGTAACCCGTTCGATGACGAAAATAATACGAAATTAATAAAAATACATCGTCCCCTTATCAAATTAATAGTCCAATATTAATATGCGAAAACAATCAAATTTGCTCATTATCGATTTATTATTATTTTGTAGGCAATTGATAAAAGAATGCTTGTGTATACAGTCTTACTCTAATTCTATCGGATTAATAGGCATTTTCCTGTGAGAAAAAATCTCACAGGAAAATTCTTTAAAAAATGCCAGTCTATCCAGTATAAGCTTACGCGACGTTTTTCGTTCTTGACATTTCTTCTTAAGCCCTCTAGTTCTTGAATTACATTGCATTATCTAGAATTAGTCTTTTTAGCAAAAAATGAAATAACATTGCGAAAAAAATCGTACAAAACTTTATAAAAAACGCAAATGAAGTTCCTGCTACCCCGTTTAAGTTCATCATGGATAAACGTAACAATTTTTTTTCCATAAGTCATGCGTTCAATTCTTGATGGTCGAAAAAAAGCCGAAAATCAGTCACGCATAAAAGTGCGTACCGGGTCGAAAAGAAAATGATAAAAAAATATTTCAGTAAAGCAACATACAGCTGAATTTATTCCCGTCAAAACGCCGTTCGGTAAATTTGGTTATCTTTTTTTTACGAATCTATGTGACTTTTAGTGCAGCAAGAAATATCGACTGGTGTATCCAAACATTTAAGCGACGGTATATATTATATAATACTTTATATACATATATATATATATATATATATATATATATATATATATATATATATATATATAATACTCGAAATATGTGGTTGCGTTAATATATTCGAATATACACTACCAGTCAAAAGTATTCGGACACTTCAGATAACTGCAAAACTTAATATCACTTTGGATCATTGCAAACTTATGGTAGAATAATAATTATTTTACGAAGATACTATAAAGCTCTGTGAAATTACTTAATCATATAGATCTTTATAGTATCTTCGTGAAATAATAAATGAAATGAATTATATTACTCTAACATTATTTGGCAATTATCCAGCGATCAAAAGTTTTGCGATTATGTGGAGTGTCCGAAAACTTTTAGCTGGCAGTGTATATCTAAATAACATATAATGTTGATTTCTATATGGAACGATAGGGTGTTAATTATAGTCTATTTCATGTTCTGAAGGATTGAAATTGTCGGTTTAGAATTCAACCTCATTCGATTTTTTCTTTTTGTTTTTGTTCGTTTTGTTTTTTTTTTGTTTATTCAATAATGAGTTGATAAATGGCGACGGCCGATTACCGTCGATTTCAAATAAGATGTTTGATTTTTCCTTGTTTTCATTTTTAGCACGTCGAAAATTAAAAAAATATTTCCACGTGTATGTATGAAGCATATTTTTATTTTTTCCCGCTAAATATTATGATATTAACTAACCGCGTCTATTTGATTTTTTTTAAATTTGTATTAACTAGATTTTTCATAGAACCAAATTTTTCCTATTGCATTCCATTATTAAAATGATTGATTTTAAAAATTTTTATTTATAGAAAATCAATCTATTTAATACCGTCCAATAACTACATATTTTATTTGATCCTAATAAATCTGTGATTCGGTTTCATCAGTTTAACATTTTCATCTGTTCAAAAAAAAATTTAGTCAAGTTCACTGAATGGATCTAGTTATTTTTTTTAATTTACCTTAAATAGAATATTTGTAGAGTTAAGCATTTTTCTATTTGATTGAACTAATGGTCCATCTTTATTGCAACACTCATATCAAGGGGGCGGGGGGTAGTGAAGGTGGAGAGAGAGGAATTCACTACCCCCCGCCTATTTTATATATATATATATAATAGGTGGAATAGGAGAGGAATTATATATATATATATAATTCCTCTCTCTCCACCTTCACTACCCCCCGCCCCTTTGATATGAGTGTTACAATAAAGATGGACCATTAGTTCAATCAAATAGAAAAATGCTTAACTCTACAAAAATTTTACTTAAGGTAAATTTAAAAAAAATAACTAGATCCATTCAGTGAACTTGACTAAATTGTTTTTTTGAACAGATGAAAATGTTAAACTGATGAAACCGAATCACAGATTTATTAGAATCAAATAAAATATGTAGTTATTGGACTATATTAAATAGATTGATTTTCTATAAATAAACATATACACACACACACACACACACGCGCGCGCGCGTGTGTGTGTGTGTGTCTGTGTGTTTGAAAAATCTATAGCTTATGTGATACAACAAATAGTTGGAGGTATTCATTTGGTCTCTTATGCCATATCAGCGACCAAAATGTTATAAGCATTCGGTAGCATAGGGGCAGCGGCGCGTAGTTATGAGTAGGTAGGACTAGGTTCAAATCGCATATAGGGCAAATATTTTCTTCGAAAAAAATCATTTCCAAAGGCCAGGGAATGACGAATTACGATGAAAAATCCTGGTAGCAAAGCTCTCAAATAATGCGTTCATTTTATTTTCGATTTATGAAATATTTTTTGCATATAGTACACTAAGCTTTACAGTGCACATTGTAAGCAAATGAAGATTAATTTGAATCTCATCTTTATTAACATATATAAATATATTTGAAAGAAATATGATCGTAGTAGGCTGGGAGACAAGGAAAAAAACCTATTTTATTTAAATAGATTCTATATAAATTAATTTTTTTGTTTAGCCGTGTACAGTAGGCCGAAAGGGGGGCAGTAGGTTCTGCGGGAGCGCACGAAGTAGGCCCACCTGAGGTTCCGTAGGTTCAATTGTGACCCTCCCTGACTTCCTTTGAGTCAAAAAGTCTACTTTCTGCCATGCCGGAGGTTCATCGGAGGCTCTAACGCATGGTACTTTCAAACATTGTACCCTCCTTTAGATACCCAATAACCCGCTCACGCCGATTTCTGCTCGCCTTCATTTTGTGGGTTGAACGCGGCTCGAAAATTTCGACTCGGGTAAAGTCGATAGACTTCCGATTATTATTACATACAATGGGCAATAAAAATTACTTGCCGTTCCGAAATTAATGTCAGGAACCGGAAGAAATCAAGCTCTTGTCATTATCGAAACACTGAACAAATGGAATATCAGCGACCACGTGAAAGCACTGTGTTTCGACACAGCTGCAGTAAATTCGGGTACTGACTATTTTTATTAATATTATTGTCATTATTATTATTTATTTCGCTGTAATTATTCACCTATTGTGTTTGTTATAATTATTGTTGTTGTTGTTGTTGTTGTTATTCTTACTTTCGTTGTTTCTACTCGTATTTTCAATTAATCGAGTTATTATTATAGTGATTAAAATTTCCAACAGGCTCATTCCGAGGTACTTGTTGTTTGGTTGAGGAAATGTTGGGTCGTAAGTTAATTCATTTAGCTTGTCGACACCACATCTATGAAATCTTTCTTCGAAGCGTTTTCGAAATATTTTGGCCGACATCGACTGGCCCAGGCGTACCAATCTTTAGCAGATTTTCACAAGCTTGGAATAACATTGATCCTCTCTATTTTCAAAGTGGTATGGAAGACGAAAATGTAGCTGACACTTTAGCAGGGAACCAAAGTGAATTGCTGACTTTTATCGCTGATCAACTCGAGGTATACATTCTCGTCTTTGGAATATAATAATCAAGCATAAAAAAAAAAATAAAGCATTTTTCACAAATATACATGCACTCTAAAAATCTTCTCTGAACAAATTCTCTTCTTCTCTGAATCCATGAACAAATTAAATCCTTTAGAAAATAGAAAAACTGATCACTCAAAATAAATTATTGAATAAATTCGAATCATACAAAACGAAAATCAGTTAATCTTCGTAAAAACCTGAGGTTTGGTAAAGTTTGAAAATGTTTTAAATTTTTTTGTTATAGGTTTTGCAACCACGAGATGATTACAAAGAACTCTTGGAGCTCGCATACATTTTCTTGGGAGGCACTGAGGAAAATGTTCATGTAAAACGCCCTGGTGCTATCCATCATGCACGATGGATGGCAAAAGCGATTTATTCTCTAAAAGTATTTATTTTTAGAGAACAATTCGTCTTATCTGGTCGAGAAAAAAAAGTCTTCGAGAAATATGCATTTTCATCGTCATATTTTATATCGGGCACGATTACGATATCTCCGGCGCCTTGATTTAACCATGGATAATCAATATTTGGGCCAAAATAAGCACTTTTTGAAGAATTAAAAAATCGCGATTTTGGCTTCGTTTAGTAGATACAGATACAATCCCCTCTCTATAATATATATAGATAAAGAGTCAACCCGAATAAAGAATATCGATGTGTGTGCGGAATCGTTGGGTGGGTCTGAAGCACCTTCGATGTGTGGGCGGAATCGTTGGGTGGGTCTGGAGCACCTTCGATGTGTGGGCGGAATCGTTGGGTGGGTCTGAAGCACCTTCGATGTGTGGGCGGAATCGTTGGGTGGGTCTGGAGCACCTTCGATGTGTGGGCGGAATCGTTGGCTGGGTCTGAAGCACCCTCGATGTGTGGGCGGAATCGTTGGGTGGGTCTGGAGCACCTTCGATGTGTGGGCGGAATCGTTGGCTGGGTCTGAAGCACCTTCGATGTGTGGGCGGAATCGTTGGGTGGGTCTGGAGCACCTTCGATGTGTGGGCGGAATCGTTGGGTGGGTCTGAAGCACCTTCGATGTGTGGGCGGAATCGTTGGGTGGGTCTGAAGCACCTTCGATGTGTGGGCGGAATCGTTGGCTGGGTCTGAAGCACGTTCGATGTGTGGGCGGAATCGTTGGGTGGGTCTGGAGCACCTTCGATGTGTGGGCGGAATCGTTGGGTGGGTCTGAAGCACCTTCGATGTGTGGGCGGAATCGTTGGGTGGGTCTGGAGCACCTTCGATGTGTGGGCGGAATCGTTGGGTGGGTCTGAAGCACCTTCGATGTGTGGGCGGAATCGTTGGGTGGGTCTGGAGCACCTTCGATGTGTGGGCGGAATCGTTGGGTGGGTCTGAAGCACCTTCGATGTGTGGGCGGAATCGTTGGGTGGGTCTGAAGCACCTTCAGCACCGTTTGTTTGAGTTTGTTTGATAACCTCCACGTGGTGTATTCTGGATAACGCTAATAATCTGCAGCCAATTTACATAAATCACCGACGAAGTACGATGAAACAATGCAAAGCACGCGGAAATTCGATTCACATCGAAAAATCGGGGAAATAAATGTTTTACTCTTCAAAGCGCTGTAACTCCGAAACTAAGGCTCAAAACGAAAAAAGTTATTCTTGTTTTTCGTATTTTTTTCGCCCATATTACATAATCCAATGATAAAATTAAGGCGCCGGAGATATCGTAATCTCCCCTTATATCGAGACGTGGTTTCGAGCTCCTTGTGCCATTTTGGCCCCAAATCAAGATATGTCACTGCTACAAAATTTCATTCGTTATTGCGAAGTGAATCCTGTAGTCGGGGAGGCTGCCTCGAAAAAATTAGCTAGTCACTTGTGGTACTTAAACGAGAAAATTGTTGCTTTGTCGTTTTTCGACAATGCTGTGCCGATAAGTGTAAAGGCAAAAATGATACAAGCTCTGCAATCTCGAGAAAAATCCAAAAATCCTTTCGAGCGAGTAATTGTTTAAAAAAATGATTCGGAAATGTTGCTGAAAAAAGACATAAGCGATTTCGTTACTCAAGAATCCTTATTTCTTTTTCAGCAATTCAATTTACCTCATGATTTTTCGAGAGTAAATATTGAACATCAACGTCAAATATGCAACGTCATTTTTCATCACCAGTGACAATTCGATGCAAAAAAGCCGGGAAGTAAAACTCCCCGCAAAGACACTTTATTCGGCACAAATGTATTCAATAAACATATTCAATAAATTATAAAGTGTTGTTATAAATTATAAAGTGTTGTTGGTATAATCTTTTGTAAAAAGCTACGAATTAATTCCAACACCTAATCATATCAAAAGAAAAATAAAACAATTTATGAAGTCGTCGTTATTGCGCACCGGATGGACAGTCCTGACAGAGTCCTAAAAACATTATTTGTTTCTTTTTCCCTTCATGAGCCTTTCGACTCGTCAAATGCCTTTCGAGAATCTATAAAGTACTAATAAGAACGCTGAGGGTGATCGAACAAATATTAGGGGAGAATGCCCCCTTTGAGTATTACAAAATCGCTTGTCCTCTATGTATTTACATTAAGACGAGAGATACTTGTAATACTCGAAGGGGGCATTCTCCCCTAATATGCCTACATATATACATACATACATACATACATACATACACACACATATATATATATATAAGGCTCATGAAGGGAAAAACAAACAAATAATGTTTTTAGGACTCTGTTAGGACTGTCCATCCGGTGCGCAATAACGACAACTTCATAAATTGTTTTATTTTTCTTTTGATATGATTAGGTGTTGGAATTAATTCGTAGCTTTTTACAAAAGACGGCGTAGATAGTACAGTATTTCGTTGTTACCGAAAGTAATGTATTAATCGTGCAACAGCTATCATTGAATGTCATTTGCTGTAGATAACCTCTTTTTGAATCGCAATAACAACACTTTATAATTTATTGAATATGTTTGTTGAATACATTTGTGCCGAATAAAGTGTATTTGCGGGGAGTTTTACTTCCCGGCTTTTTTGCATCGAATTGTCACTGGTGATGAAAAATGGATCCATTACGACAGTCCGCAGGGCAGAAAGTCATGGGTTAAGCCTGGCCAACCATGAACATCAGTGGCAAAGCCAAATATGCATGGGTCTAATCTCCTGCTCTGAATTTGGTAGGATTAGAGGGGCATGATTTATTATGAACTGCTGAAACTGAATGAAACCAAAACTGAGGATCCCTACCGACTGCAATTGATGCGCTTGAACCATGCATTGAAAGAAAAATGGCCGGAATACTCCGAAAGACACGACAAAGTCATTTCGCTGCACGACAATGCTCGTCCGTACGTCGCAAAACCGGTACAAACATATCTGGAAACACTTAAATGGGAAGTCCTACCCCACCCGCCGTATACTCCAGATATTGCTCCTTCTGATTACCGTTTGTTTCGTTCGATGGCTCATAGCCTGTCTGAGCAGAAGTTTACTTCTTGCAAAGATTGTCAAAAATGGGTCGATTCGTGGATTGCATCTAAAGACGAGGCGTTCTTCCGACACGGTATTCGTAAACTGTCCGAAAGATGGTCAAAAGTAGTAGAAAGTGAGGGGCAATACTTTCATTAAAATATTTTTTATTTTCATTTTAAATATATAAATAAATTTCATTTAAAAAACGCTACGAATTAATTCCAAGTCCTAAGAATAACTGTAGGTCAAGCTGAAATTTAACCGAACTTGACGCATGCCAATATGCTTATTGACTCATTCTTTTTCGTTTTCTTTTTTTCGCCAATCCATCTCGCCAATCGTGTCTGCATTCATTACCTTCGCTGAAAAGTCGACTGGTGCAGCTACACGTGGCCTTGGTCTCATAATGGTCTTCACCTAAGGATAATTTATCCAGCACCCGAAATGTTGCTGATTAAATAAAATAATACTTTTTATAAAGTTTTTGTTGTTTTATTACATAATATGTTCGCGAAAAATCGTACAAGTATCGCACAATGTTGACACAGATACGTAAATATTGTCATTTGAGTATAATCATTCTTTATTATCATTGAGTTATAAAAGTATTGTTGATTAAATATTCTCTTAAATTGTCTCCACATTTGCTTATGATATGTATTAATAACCGTTAAAATCTCACCATTTTTTCAGTAGGTTTTTTTTGGATCTGCGCAAAAATACTCACCATATATGAGGCAAAGAAAAATTGGTTTATTTTTATTTGTCGAGTAACTGATGGCTCAACGGTTCGAAAAACATCGAAATCACTAATCTTATTTCGATAAGTATTCTTCAATGGAATCTCACGCAATCTACTGAAGACAAGTGTTTATGACAAACTAATCTATATAATATTATAGCTTAGTGTCCGTTATTCAATCATGCCAAAACGGTTGAACGGATTTGAACAGTGGTACAGCGGCGGCGACCGTCACAACATTTGGGTCATTTTCGAACTCGCTGCTTTAGAATACGATCCAGCTCTTGACTACGGCAATCACAGGCTTATAAAAATGGAAAGGGTGAGTAAAAGTGTATATTCTGCGGAACGTTGAAACAGAAAGAGAAAACCATTGGGATATGTTTTTTAGGAGGTAAAGTAGCCATTCCTCAACTAGAAAAGCCAGTTCAATCCTTGAAACAACTTTTCACAAATAAAACTCAAAATCACGTAGGTTTATAAATCACATTACAAAGTACAATAGCTGTCTCCGCATGACGTCGTTTGGTGCTGATAGAGTTGTTTCAATTTAGGTAAAAGGCTGAAATTCCCATCCCAGATGGACAGTCATGATCATCACGCCGTGCATACAATTGATGAAGCAAATTTTACAGCATGTTGACTACATGTCATGATGCTGAAACAGGATTCTTTTCCTTCACCTGCCGCGGTCGTGGTCCGTTCGGCTGACAGGGTTCTTTGTTACAATTTACAAAAGTCACTAATAAGACTGCACGATTTGGGCGCCAGTTAGCATTAATGCTAACAAAACTTTACCGGCTAGCGAGAGCAAGAGAAATGGGTCCAGTTGGCGGGACCAGAGACGACAGAGTCAAAGGTATAATGAGGATCCAGCAGAGCAGAATAAAAGAGTAATAAGACGACTTACGTTCGCGTTGATGGTTAACAAATTCTCCTTTATTACGTCCTTTGAATTCATATGTTACAGACGTCTTTCCCTTTTTGGTTAATTCGACAAATATGGCGATGCAGGACTCATGGTAGCCAGATCCACTTTGACAATTAATTTCCGCTCAGAATCACACTCACATGCTCACCAAGTTTTACAAAACTAATTTTATAACAATTTGACAAAATGCGGACTATACAAGTCAATACGTTTCGTAGACTGAGATAATTGATACAATTTAAAACAGGACGATTTCTTAACAGATTGAGATCGTCCCTCTCGGGTCAAGTGTCGTGCGTAGACGCTCCTGAGCTCTTCTCTGTAGCTGCTACGTAGCAAATTTCGATCATTCTCGAACACTTGAGAGGGGAGCTTTCTCGTCCCTTATTCGCCAAAATGATGTGACGTTACCACGTGATAACTTACGCTCATTTTACGTGTATCCGGCGTTCGGATTTTATACTCGAGCGAACGAGTCGAGGACGATATTTCCTGTCGCAATGCAAAGCCGTGAACTCATTTGGCATCATGAATGTACAAAGCATTTTGATTTCAATATGTCGTTTACAAATGCATCGTACGTTTGGAGCACGTTGAGCTCATATCGCTGTACCCAAGTGTCCACAATTAATATCTGCAAATTTTACGTCATATGGAAGTCATCCAATCACTTGTGTTGATGAATTCACTGGGTAAGCACTGGTAGTAACATGCCTTGCAAGCAATATAACGGCGATATGCATGTTTCTAAGTCATACATTCCTTGAGCGCAATATGGCGGCGATATGTATATTTTGTCAGTGATACATCCCACGAGCACAATATGATGGCGATATGCATGTTTCTCAGTAATACATTCCATGACGGCGATATGCATGTTTTCAGTGATACATTTGATAAGCGCAATATGACGGCGATATGCATATTTTTCAGTGAGACATCCTATGAACGCAATATGAGGGCGACATGTATATGTCAGTGATACATCCCACGAGCGACATGTATTTGTCAGTGATACATCCCACGAGCACAATATGATAGCGATATGCATGTTTCTCAATGATACATTCCATGACGGCGATATGCATGTTTTCAGTGATACATTCGATGAGCGCAATATGACGGCGATATGCATACAAATCCAAAATGATACAAATAAGCGAAGACACAAAGAAAGTTTGCACAAGTGTTAGAATGGCTGGGTAGGTAGCGCGCTCAGGTCTCCAATTAGAAGACGTAGATTCAAACCGTAGGTAGGTAAAAACTTTAACTAGGCAGGATACGTTTTAATCCATTTATCATATAGGCAGGAACATAAATAAAGCATATAGATATAAAAAACCTACCAGATTTTTTTAATCAACATTTTTGGATTTTTTCATTTTTCACGCTATGACACTCATATGAGCTCCATATGAGCACAGCATAGTTACGTCACGCCATGCCGCTAATATAAGCTTCGTATGAGTACAGCATAGTTATGTCACGCCATGCCGCTAATATGAGCTCCGTATGAGCACTACAATTTCTTCACGCCGTGACACCCATATGAGCCCCATTCGCACTCACTTATTGTTAGATATTCGTGAGCCGATTTTGCTAGTCCGATGAATTCACTGCATGCATATTTTCGTGAGAACGACTTGCTTCATTTGGATGTATTATTGTGAATTATGATGTAATGCAAATATGACTTCAACGGGAGCACTCATAAGGGATACACAACTGTGAGATTTTCTATGTCGCAGTGATGATGTACATATGATGCTAATATGAGCTACATCCGTCTATCTGGGTATTGTCATGGAAAATGCCAACTTCAATCCCAGATATACGGATGTACCTCATATTGTCATATTGGCATTTATCATATTGTACCATATAATCTATAATTTACATAAATCCGTTAACATATCGACTGTATTCAATTTACTGTAAAACAACCTGAGATTCCTTAAATAAAAATCCTAAAACTGAGTATAAACGTGTGATGATAATTTCTCTAATTATTATTGTGCCAAATTAAATACGGTTAATGAAACTGCATTGATCGAATTTATTAAACATTTTTAAAGTTGAGCGGCACAAGCTTTTATTTAGACTCACATATAGGTGACTTGGTAAAAAAAATGTTTCCATTTATTTTGAGACGATTTTTATCATTTTAATCTCCAATAATGATTTTAATGATTTTGTGATTTCCAATTCAGCTTCCACGCGCCTGACACGATTTATTTTTGGGTTGTGCCGAATTTAACGAAAAAAAATTATTTTGAATTTAAACAATGTTCTTCGTTCTATTCCGCACTAATAAAAAATTAACCGTTGTAGGCCTGTCGAAGCCGAACTGGAAGTCACAAAATCATTAATAGCATTATTGGATATCAAAATGATCAAAATCTGCTGAAAAAACGATTTATTTGAAAAAAATAAGGAAAAAATGGGCCCACGATGAGACTAGTCTTCATCATCAAATCATAGAATGGGTCACTCTATTTCAGAGAATTTAAAAAAAGGCAATCACCATTTTAAAAAAACAGTTTTCCTTTTAGAATTAAAAAAAAAACGTTGACATTGATAACTGATCATTTTTTCATATTTTTTAACGTATGTATGCTTCTACATGAAAAAATTATATAGTGACATTTGTCGATATCTCAATTAGTTCAGGAGTTATCAGCATTTAAGGGGTTAAACCAGTGTCACTTTCAAAAAATCGATTTTTTGCCTTTTTTTGACACTTCATACTTTCAAAAAATGAGATGAGATTTGGATATTTTCAAGATTTTTGAATACTTTCAAAAATATGAAATGAGATTTTTCAAATTTGCTGATATTCTAACTCAAAGAACAATTATTCGATTGACGTGAAGTTTGAAGTGAGTACTCTTGAATATATTTACTCTACAATGACGTAGGATATTTTTGATTGGAAGAAAATGGACGATTTGGCATTTAAAAAAACGACCATTTTATAGACAAGAAAACAGACTTTTTTTCATAACTACGCCATTTTGTTAGGTTTTGATATTTTTCGAAAATCCTTCGTCATTATACAGAAAACACCTTCCAGTTTAATTACACTTTTTCGGTTTCAGCTACTCAATCGGCCGGACTCATGTCAGCAGTGGAGGAACGTTTTTTGGCGCCTCCGAAGGTAGCGCATACGTCGGCGGGATCTCAATATTTTTCTATGAAAAAATTATGTAATATAGGTCAAATATAGCCAAATATATTCTTAATTTTCCGAAACATTTAAGTAAGTACCTTTCTTCCAAAAATTTCCCGAAATCACCCAAATTTTCAGCGTTCACACTGGCATAGCCCCTTAAACGTTTCCAAAACTTCCGAAATGGACATTTTTTGGAGAATTATAACTCCAAAAAAAGAAGAGATAAAAAATCAAAAATTGGTGTGGGTATTCCTTTCTTGGACTACAATTCTAGAAAAAAATCGGGAAAACCAAAAATGGTCTTTTACGATATTCTTCGTTGTTAATTAATTACAGTTATGATATTTGCGCTGTGAATATTTTAATGGTTCAATTGTAAATTATATCAGACAAACGCTTACGCCGTAGTAACGTGGTTTTGATCCCAGGACTTCTGGGTAATGAGTTGCGACGTTGTCCACTGAGCCGGTTCTAATTGTTTAATTTTTGAATTTTCGCATGGTCTACATATGTTACAATACACAATGTTAGATTATTGAAAAATGGATGGATTAACAAATATAAATAATGTGATCGGATCAATGACTTTATTGCGTTCGCATTGAGAGGGATAATCATATAAAATTACATAACCTTAAATTGTATTTGTCCGACCATTCATTTCAGCTCGTGCGGCTGCGGCTGGCTAGTGTTGGCTAGGTTATGGCGAGATACCAACTTGAGCATTTTTTCACAGAATATTACTAGCTCATGGCGAGGCGACAATTGGTTAGTTCGTATAAGCTCAATTGGGCGAGCCAGTTACTAGGTCGTAACTCAGACAGGCTCGCACACTTTCTACTCGCGTATAATGCAAAGCCTTATAGTTCTGTAGACCAGCGGTTCCTAATTTTGCAAGAACTAGCGAGACTGCCGCGAGCGCCGCGCCCTCTGCTGCCCATCGCCCGCGCTACGTTAGTGCGTGTTGCGGCTTAGTTCATGTGGACCATTGGATTTTTTTGGATAAAGTTCAACATTTTTAGGTTAGAACGCCATTTTTTACTACACTAGGCAAAAGAATTAAAGGATATTGAAAAAGTCCGCCCATTTTAGGGTCATTTCCAAATAGCTGTAACTCCTTGAAAAATGGTCGTACAGCGAAATAAAAAAAAAGCAAATTAAAGGTGTAAATCTCTAGTTTTGAGATCTTGAGCTCAAACATTTTTTGCATCAGTCAATTTTTAGTAGCCATCAAAAAACCAAAGTTAAAAAAATTCAAAATTTTTGCTCATCTTTCACAGTCTGCACGGACTTTAATCAATTTTTTTTGAATGATCAGATTAAAAGGATCGTCTAGCTGGATTCTTCCCCTTTAATTTGAGCGGTGGGAGAGCTCTGTACGATTTTTTTATCGCTGAATTATCGATGTTCAAAGCAAAAATGACACTTTTGACTTTCATGACTGATTACTCGGAGACTAATGGTCGCACAGAAAAAACCAGAGGGTTTTGGAAACTTTGAAGTATTCTCTACAAGATGCTTTTATCATTCTTTATCAAGATTTTGTTTTTATGCGGGAAAATGGATTTAAAAAAATGTGAAAAATGGCATATTTACGAATATTCTTTTAACTATGGATTATTTTGCCTATATCGAATAGATTAAAAAAAATCGGTTTTTTTGTGATCTCAAAGTATCCTAAAAAAGCCCTCAAAAAGCTAAACCCCTGCGATTTTTTTCATTGTATTCCGAATGATCGAAATTATGGTTTTTGCCAAAAATCGATTAAAGGCTAAATCTACCACCTTTTATTCGTCTTTTGAGAATCACAATTTTTTTGGCACTGATCCGAATTTCCCGTGCTAAAAATGTTGATTGTTGAACAACGGGAACAAATTTATGTTTAATGAAAAAAAAAATAATAAAAAAAAAATTTTGACAACAAAAACATTAATTAAAAAAAAATCGAAAAAAAAATTGTTAGATTTTTTTTATATCGCTGAACGTTTTTCATGATATGACGAGCGAATGGAGTTGTTGGAATTCACTGTTCTTTGAATGTGTGCGTGTGGAACACACTCACAAAAAAGCGTAAATCCAACCGAGCAACCTCTACGTGGTACGCTTTAGGTTACGCTAATGTCGGTGGTGAATAAAATTAAAAAAAAAATCTTGATCTAATGATCGTGGGACGTGTGCGTAGGGTGTCGTATCGTATTGTAGGGATGTAAATTGTACGCACGCACACATTCAAAGAACTGTGAATTCCAACAACTCCAGTCGCTCTTTGAATCATGAAAAACGTTCAGGGCTATACAAAAAAATTAACAATTTTTTTCGATTTTTTTAAACTAATTTCTTTTTGTCAAAAAAAAAATTTTAATTATTTTTTTTTTTCATTAAACATAAATTTGTTCCCGTTGTTCAATAATCAACATTTTTTAGCATCGGAAATTCGGATCAGTGCCAAAAAAAATTGTGATTCTCAAAAGACGAATAAAACGTGGTAGATTTAGCATGCTCCGGTTGGAATGCGTACCCATGTAGGTTTCGCCAATCGAACCGTAACGGCCAATACTTGGACCAATGTTGGCGGGACGATGATCGATTAGCCAATTATACGCCAATGCTCGGCTGAGTATTGACTAGCCAACATTGGTTTGCTGATACGAGGCCAATGTTCGGCCAAATATAGACTCGCTCGCCAAATATAGTATTGGCTTGTCGATACGAGGCCGATGTTTGGCGAAGGATAGACTCGCCAATCATTGGTTTGCCGATACGCGGCCAATGTTCGGCCAAACGTAGACTCGCTAATCATTGGCTTGTCGATACGAGGCCGATGTTTGGTGAAGTATAGACTGGCCAATCATTGGTTTGCCAATACGAGGATAATGTTCCGCCAAGTATAGACTTGTTCATTATTGGTTTATCGTTATGAGGCCGATGTTTGGCAAAGTATAGACTCGCCAATCATTGGTTTGCCGATACGAGGACAATGTTCGGCCCAATATAGGCCCTCTAATCATTGGCTTATCGATACGAGGTCGATGTTTGGCGAGGTATAGACTCGCCAATCATGTTTTTACCGATACGACGCCAATGTTCGGCCGAGTAACGCATGATCGAACCGCAATTCGTATATTGACGATTCATTGTTTCGCGTTGAAATCATTGAGAGACGAAATAAATACTTTTTACGAGTCCATTGGACATTTTTCTTAACAAATATACTACCAAATCAATGCACTCATTGTTGGCCGATTCTCGAACGAGCTCATACGCGATATTCTGCCGATTTTTATGAACCATCCTACACTGACAGAAAAATTCTATTAATATTAACTAACCGCGTCTATTTATTTATTTTTTATTTGAATTAACTAGATTTTTCGTGAAATCAAATTTTTCCTATTGCATTCCATTATTGGAATTATTCATTTTAAATATATTTATTTATTCAAAGTAAACTTGAACTAATGAACTAATGGTCTGTCTTTATTGCAACACACATATTAACGGGTTGTGGGGGTAGAGAAGGTGGAGAGAGAAGAATTATATATATAGGTTAGGTTTGAAAATTCTATAACATGTCATTCGATAACACTCTCTAATTATCACAATGATATTAACTAATTGATATAGTTTATGTCAACAAATAATGATCAGAATCCATTTGGTATCTTATGCCATATCTGCGATTCAAATGTTACAAGCACTCGGTAGCATAGGGGCAGCGTGTTTGGCTATGAGTAGGGAAGTTCAAGGTTCGAGCCCCATTATGGGGTGAAATATTTTCTTCGAACTAATCATTTCGAAAGACCAGGTAATGACGAATTACAATACAAAAATAATTAATTTTTTTTTTTGGCGGTGCAGGCCCAATTTTGGTGATCTATATTGGGTCACAATTATCCGCCAAGACTCGGTCGATAATCGGGCCAAGCTCGAGTGCCAATGATGGCAACCTTGAGGGGGCTTATTGTTGGCCGATTCTCGAATGAACTCCTACGCGATGCTCGGCCGATTCTCATAAGCCATTCTAGGGCCAATATTGATTGCGAATATCGGGCCGCTCTTATCATCCAAGGCTCGGTCGATGATCGGGCCAAGCTCGAGTGCCAATGTTGGCAAGCTTGGCGTCGAGCATCGGCCAATCATTGGCCACTACCGATCACCCTACATGGGTAGCGAGACGGACGTGTGCACAAGTGAGCGCTAGCTAACGCGGAAAAGTGGCAGTGTATGGGCAGTGAAACACTGACAAAGTAGTTAGGAGGCAAGTGGAAGTGGCAAGGAAGCAGTGGAAATGATGGTGAGCGAGGAGACAGCGGAAAAAGATGGGTGAAGAGAAAAACAGTTCGATGGAGTTTTTGAGGTTAAGAAGTGTCGAAAGTGAAAGCGAGAGTGAGAGGGACAATCAAGGAAGTGACATGGGCAACGACAACGCCATGAGCAAGGGACGCCGGGACGTGGGTGAAGGAGAGACCTACCTTACCGATCAAGAGGACGAGATGGGTGTCGGGAAAAACGCGGCCGTTGTTACCGATGGGATCTGTGAGACGCCGACCGAATACTCACAAATAATAGTTGAGGAAGAAGATTCACCGAGTGCATCGAAGGTAAAGGACAAGGATACAGCGGATGAAATATTGGAGACTGGAAAGAGAAGGAGAGGAAGACCTCGCGGTGCGCTTGGGCTGAAAAAGAGGAAGGTTCACTGCATACGATCGCTGATGGACTCGTGGGGAGCAGTGAAAAAGAAGGAAGGAGGCAATGAATGGTCGAGTG
Organism: Ophion slaviceki; assembly: GCA_944452715.1. NCBI lineage: Eukaryota > Metazoa > Arthropoda > Insecta > Hymenoptera > Ichneumonidae > Ophion > Ophion slaviceki. Next base: position 52,631,262 of record OX101783.1, read on the forward strand.
AGAAAAATAATATAGAACTCACGCGGGGAAATCAAGATAATGAACGGGAAGAATTAATGGAAAAAGTCGAAGAAATAGCTGAAAAATGGACGGATAAAAAGGAGGATGAATGGGAGAATAAAATTAAGAAAGTGATCCAAAGAGCGGTGGAGGAGTTGAGGGGCCAACAAAGGGGGGAGCAATCACCACGAGATCTCGAGGAAGGAGGCATGAAGGTACCGAGGCGAAAAGTCGAAGAAATGTTCGCAGGTGAGCAAGCGAAATGGATGGAGAAGTTTGAGCAGCAGGAAGAGACGATAAGGCGACTGAAGCAAGAAATCGAGGATACGGCTCCGCGGCCATGCCGATGTGAGAGCATGAATGCCATAATTAAGGACCTGATCGGGGAGGCAGAGGTGTGGAGGATGGCAACGTACAGAGACAGAGCCATCGGGAAGGAGGAAAAGAAGAATTACGAAGACAAAATAAGAATTCTAGAAAAGGAAGGAAGAGAGCGTAATGGAAAGAGAAACGAGGGTATCGGTAGATCCACGGAGTGGGAGGAGACGGAGGAAAATAATAACGATAGAGGAAGAGTTGGTGCATACAGGAAGCAAAGAAGAGATGAAGAACACCCAACGCAGGAGGAGGAAATGGAGCTGCTGAATGGCATCAACTGCGAATCCAACGAAGAAGAGGAATTCGTGGAAGTGATGTCGCGACGTCATAGGAAAGGAAGGAAGAGGGAGGAAGAAGGAAACCCAACTGCGGTCGGCCGGAAGGAGGTGGAAGAAAAGTCAAGAAAGGAAAATCGTCCGCCTGAGGCGCTTTCAGCGGGCGAATGGGAATATGAAAAAATCGAAAGAGCGAAAAGGAAGAGGAACATCAGAGTGAGAGGAGTGGGAGGAGGCAGAAGTGAGGCAAAGATTGCTACCGAAATTTCCGGACTCTTTGAGGACTGGTTGAAGATAAATCCACAGATCGTAAGAGTGCAACGCATCGGGGGAGGGCCGGTAGTAACCTGCAGATCGGCGGATACCAAAAAAAGAGATAATGAGGAGGAGAAGATATTTGAAAGGGTCGCGAGTTTGGATTGAGGATGACCTAACACCAAGGGAAGCGGAGGTTCAGGAATGGCTCAGGAGGCTAGCCGAGATAGAGACCGAAAAAGGCACCGAGGTATCGGTCGGATACGGAAAAATAAGATTCGACGGAGTTTGGTGGAAGTGGATGGAACGCAACGGAAGATTGGAGGAAATGTTTTTTCGTGGAGGAGGAAGAAGAGTTCCTGAGCATCGTAACATGGAATATCGCTGGATGGAGGAATATTAGGAAGGCTTCGCAAATTCTGGACGATTTAGAAATCATTCTAATCCAGGAAACGTGGTTGGAACGGGGAAAGGAAGAGATAGCGCTTAAGTCACTAAGCAAAAACTTTCAATGGTGGGCAAAACCGGCGGAACGAGGGAAAACGAGAGGGAGAGCAAGTGGTGGACACATAGTGGGAATTAGAAAGAGTTTAATGAATACATGCGAAATAACTGAATGGAAATTTGGAATGGTGATCGTGATAGATAGGAAACCAATGTATAAAAAACTGTGGATAATTGAGATATATAATGACATGGGCTTTTCCCGTATAGAGGAAGAATTGGAAAAACTAATTGATGAAGGCATGAAAGCGGGTGCGGGAGTAATTATAGCGGGAGATTTAAATGCAAGGGTGGGAACAGCACCGGGGTTGGTACCATGCGAAAAACATGGGGGGCTGGACGAACAACGAATGTCGGAAGATAACATAATTAACGCGGAAGGAAGGAGACTATTGCGATTTTGCGAAAAAATGGGATTGGCGATTATGAACGGCCGAATCAACGGGGACCGCGAAGGAAAATCTACTTTCATAGGAGGGGGAAGTGGTAACTCGGTTCTCGACTTAATTATAAAAATGGAAGATGAAGAAGACGACACGATAAGCTCCTTGAAAATTCTGACCAGGATCGAGTCGGATCATTTGCCGGTAGCCTTTAACATAAAGGGAGGAGGGGAAACAAAAGAGAAAAGAAATAGGAATAAAATAGAACCAGTAAAAAGACTAAAGTGGAAAGAGGAGGCGTGCAAAGATTTTGAAACGGAGTTAAATAGTTTAATCGACACAGAGGCCAAAAAGGAGATTGGAGGGATAAAATGGGAATCACTGAAAAAAAGCATATGGGAAGCAGCGAATAAGGCGGGAATGGTGCAAGCACATCAAGGAGGTTTTAGGGAGGTAACTTGGTGGGACGAGGAGTGTACGGAGCAGCGCAAGAGAGTCTGGGGAAGCCTAAACAATTATTTAGCCAATAAAACAGAAAGGAATAAGACTTTGCTAAGGGAGGAGAGAAAAGGGATGAAAGAGCTTTGCGTAGCAAAAAGACGGGAATGGTTCGAAGGGAAATGGGCCAAGGTGAGAGAAAGCAAAAACATGGTGGACTGGTGGGAGGCTGTGAGATTCTTCAGGTACAAAAAGAAAAGGACTGGTGAAAATATAACCAAAAAGCAATGGGTGGAATATTTTGAAAAGCTGTTGGGCAAAAAGGAAGTAGAAAGAGGAAAAAATCAGAATCATCAGGAGGAAGCACAGGAGGATTCACAGGGCCCGGTTGAAGAAAGATGGAATAAAGAGATTAACGAGAAGGAATTGGCGAAAACAATAAGGAACCTAAAAAACAGAAAGGCGGCAGGAGAGGATGGCATAACAACCGAATTCATAAAAGGGCTTAGCAGTAAAGGGCGCGAGGTGCTAAGGGGTATTTTAAACGAGAGCTTGAGATCAGGTAGGCTTCCAGGGGGATGGGAAATGGCACGAATTTATCCCATTCTAAAGGCAGGTGAAGAAAGTGAGGTAAGTAACTACCGGGGGACCGCTTTATTAGATATAGGGTACAAAATACTTACAAGTATTCTAGCAGGTAGGTTAAAAGTTTGGATGGAAAATGAACAAATATTGAAAGAGAGTCAAGCGGGCTTCAGACCAAAAAGAGGAACTAGGGATCACATTTTTGTATTAAACTCACTAATAAACAACAAACTAAAACAAAAAGGGGGAAAGCTGTATGTGGCATTTGTAGATTTTAAGGCGGCATTCGACATGATAGAGGAGGTATGATGAAGAAAATATGGAAAAAAGGAATAAGGGGCAGAACGTTAAACCTAATAAAAGGAATTTACGAAAAAACTAACAACAAAATTATTGCAGGAGAGGGGATTTCGGAAAGTTTTGAAACAGAAAGGGGAGTGAGACAGGGTTGTCCGCTAAGCCCTCTGCTATTTATCTTGGCTCTCGACGACATAGAGGAGGAATGGGAAAGAAGAAAGGAAGAAGGCACAGTTATAGGAAATAAAAAGATATACGCCCTGAAGTATGCCGATGATGTGGCCGCAATTGCAGACGACGCAGCGGGTTTACAGGACAGGCTTAGAACCCTAGAACGATATGTCGGGAGGGAAAATATGGAGGTTAATATCAAAAAAACAAAAATAGTAGTATTCAGAAACGGGGGGAGAAGGAAAAGAAACGAGGCGTTCACTTTTAAGGGAGAGGATATAGAAATAGTGAAAGAATACAAATATCTGGGATACTGGTTTTCCACGAAAAACACAGTGAGAAAACACCTGATGAGTCTAGTAGGAAAAGCGAGAAAGGCGATCAATTCAGTTTGGGGAGTAATGAAAAGGGCACATGTGAACAAACTGAAACAAAGACTACAATTATTTGACTCGTTAGTAAAGGCTGGAGCGCTCTACGGAATTGAAATTTGGGGTTGGAAGAGGAGAGAAATTATAGAAAAACTACAGGGTATGGTAGTGAAAATGGCAGTGGGTTTAAACAGAAATACACCGGATTACATTTGGAAATTGGAAGCGGGGAGGCGAAGTATAGAGATAGAGGCAAGGCGAAGGGTGGGAAATTATATTTTAAGCATTGTAGATATGGAGGCAGACAGACGGCCAAAAATATGCTTAAAAGAGGAAATCAGGGGAATTAAAAACGGTAAACCGTCAAAATGGGGGAGGGAACTACAGGAAGCAATGGGAGAAGTGGGAGATGGGAGAGTCATTGATCTGTTATGGGAAGGGGGAAACCGCGGAACACTGGCTAAGGCGCTAAAAGAAGGAGTCATGAGGAAAAAAGAACAAGACACGCGACAGGACTGGGTAAAGGCAGACAACTCTACCTTTTGTCCTTTTTACGCGGAATAAAAAACGATGTAGAGAGCGGAGAATACTGGGACAAGAAAGAGGTGAACGGGGAGCAGAAAGAAATCTGGGCACGTCTGAGATGCGGGAATTTGGAGAAAAAAGGGAAAAAAGGATACATAAATACGAACTGTGGGCTATGTGATGAGGAGGAGGAAAGTATTGAACATATCTGGGCATGCAAGGCAGCGAGAGTAGGCATTCGAAAGGAGTTGATCCAGGCAGTAGATAATTGGGCAGGAAAGAAACAAGGAACGGAGCTCAGAAATTTGACTATAGACTGTTTAAGGGGGGAACTACGGCCGGAACTATGCGACTACCTTAAGGCATTTAATAATGTTAAGAAAAATAAGAAAAAGAGAACCGAGAGTACCGAGGAAGCCACGGAATAATGGGTCAAGGATATATATTGTAAATGTTTTTCTATTATATAGTTAAAATGTGGAAAATTATTTAGATTAAAATGGAAAATCTATACATGGTGTTATTTGAAATAAGTAATAATATAAAAGCGAGCTATACTGTATGGTTATAAGAAAATTGGACTGTAATAGAGAGAGGACATATGTACATACAAAGAGCGGAATGTAAAAGGTGTAATACCATACTATGGAAATAAACCTACTACTACTACTACTACTACTACGTGGTAGATTTAGCCTTTAATCGATTTTTGGCAAAAACCACGATGTCGATCATTCAGAACACAATGAAAAAAATCGCAGGGGTTTAAACTTTTGAGGGCTTTTTTAGGATACTTTGAGGTAATAAAAAAAACCGATTTTTTAAATCTATTCGATATTGGCAGAATATTCCTTAGTTAAAAGAATATTCGTAAATATGCCATTCTTCACGTTTTTTTTTAATCGATTTTCCCGCATGAAAAGAACATTTTGATAAAAAAATGAGAAAAGCATCTTATAGAGAATACTTCAAAGTTTCCAAAACCCTCTAGTTTTTTTCTGGACGACCATTCGTCTCCGAGTAATAAGTCATCAAAGTCAAAAGTGTCATTTTTGCTTTGAACATCGATAACTCAGCGAGAAAAAATCGTACAGAGCTCTCCCATCGCTCAAATTAAAGGGGAAGAATCCAGCTAGACGATCCTTTTAATCCGATCATTCAAAAAAATGTATTAAAGTCTGTGCAGACTGTGAAAGATGAGCAAACATTAAAAAAAATTTTTACTTTGGCATTTTGATGGCTACTAAAATTGGCTGATGCGAAACATTTTTGAGCTCAAGATCTCAAAACGAGAGATTCACAGTTTCAATTTTCTTTTTTTTTGTTTTGCTGTACGACCATTTTCGGAGGAGTTACAGCTATTTGAAAATGACCCTAAAATTGGCGGACTTTTTCAATATCCTTTAATTCTTTTGCCTAGTGTATTTTAGCGCTACCCAGAATGTACCAGGAGCAGGCAAAGTCTTTACCATCCCTAGTGTAAGTGTGCGTGTGTGTGGGTACAACGCGAACAAACACAAACAAGGATTAGGTGTCAGCAGCTCGTCACTTTTGTTATCAAACAAACCTTAGTTTAAGTGTGCGTGTGAGTATGTTTAGGTTTGTGTGATAACGGAAGTGAGTAGCCGCAGAAACCTAATCCTTGATTAAGGATGCAAACACAAATAAAGCCAAACAAACTCATACCCACACACACACGCACACTTACACCAGGGATGTTAATGAGGTCATCCCATATCAAAGGTATACTTTTTTGGGATTTCTTTATGAACCATCAAAAGACATTCTTGAATTTTTACCACCCTTGCGTTAACATTTTTATCGTCCCTCAGGATTTTATCGAACAAATATAACGAGTGGAATCAAGAGAAGCGGCAGCGTCTCGACGCCAAGTAATAGAAAGAAAATGTGAGCACCACAGTCATAAGAAAGATGAGGACCACTGTCACGGACGACGAACACGCCGCGACTGTATACACAAAGACGGCCTTTAGCAGCCAACTTTTTACCTGAGATTCGACATTACGCGCAAACGCGACGATGAATCGAAAATTTAATGACATTTTACCAATTAAATGTTATTTTTTCCTATCGATTTTGTTTGGGTAATTTTTCGATCCGTCTACTTAATCTTGAGATCTCGTAAAATTCGGCCGAATTTCCAAGCCAATTTTTTACCACAAAAATTCTGCAACACCTCAGAAACGTTTAAGACTCACGTCAGGCTGAAACGCTGCGTTTCAGCCTCAAGTGCACCGGTTGTCGACTCGCTCTGCGATTCCTCGCGTTATCCAGGCAACACATCTCCAAACAAACGATGACACGCTAAAAACGTCAACAGCCGGGTTCTTTAAATATATGGCTTCTGCCGGCGCTAACCTTCGAGTAAGATTAGAGCGTGAAAGTCGAAAAGCAGTGAAAGTGGATATAAGTGCATAAAACAAATAGGCCTATATACGCTTACAAAACTAATTCGTGATTAAATAGTTTATGGTCGTTTGGTAGATGCGCAGATTCTCGCCGCGGATCCCGGCGTGTACGTGGAAGAACATTTTTTTTTATTTATACTTGTCGGGGGCCGTCGAGTATATGGAGAATAAAGTGGAAAAAACGGTCGAAGCAATATTGGTACGCGATGCTTCGGGCTGAAGGTCTTCGTAACGTCGCTTGACGCGCAGCTGTGTCCGCTAAATGTACAATTGAAAGGGCCCGAGTAGAAATCTTGCTCCAGCTACAATAAACACCTGATCAGGCATCCTGATTTCTTTTTCCAGCCTTGATCAGAATCTTTTATCAAGCCCTGGTCATGTTTGAAACACAATCCCTGACTTCCGTCTGATCAGGCTAAACAATGAGGCTTGATCAGGGTAAACTATCAAGATCTGATCAGGGTAAAAAATCAAGGCCTGATGAGAGCTTCATTTTTCACGGCTTGATCAAAGTGAAAAATCATATGATTTTTCACGGCTCAGGATGCTCCATTTATTCCTAAAATAAAAAATACAACGCATATACAAAATAGAATACAGCGCATATACAAAAGAATACAACGCATATACAAAATAGAAAGAGGCACGAAATTATAAATAACGCTGATCGTTCATTTTTTAATCTTAATATAAATTTTATCACATAGATTTTTCGCATATATGTATGTGGAAAACAAATGGAAAACAAATGGAAAACAAATATATAACAAGTGGAAAACAAATATCAAATATGATATTTGATGATATAAGACAATAGTCTTATGTTTGTATTAGAACTAATACAAACATAAATTAGATCTAATAGACTACGACTAGGACTATTGTCTTTTGTTTGTATTAGAACAAAAATTCGGAATAAACTAAGTCATATATCACTGTACTATATTCCACTTGTCATCCCGAAATAAACTAATATATTTTTAAAATAAAAACAAAGAAACTTCGCGAATAAAGTGAATAGAGCTGAAAGTTTTTCTGCCCAGACGTTTCTAGGGAACATCACATTGTGCGTTCTGTTCGTCACTGTACACCCACTGAAAATACGAAAATGTGTGTCCCACTTAGAACTCAATGTCTACATATATATCTATATAAGGTATACAGTAGGGTGGCACAAATTTGAGCTCTATTTTTTTTCCTTTTTCTCACCATCCAATTATCTACTTTAAAGAGAAAAAAATGGTTGCAAAAGCTGCGAACGGTCAATAAATCTTTATATGTCGCTCAAGCCTCCTCAAAATTCTAATTTTCATTAAAAAATCGATTTTTTTCGTCAACCTTTTACCCATAAATTTTACGCTTTATAATTTTTGAATTGAGCTCGCGAAAGCTCTAGCTGGCCAAAGAATATTTAGTGGTCGCTTAAGAGCTTCGAAATTTCTAATAGTCGCGAATTTTTTTCTCTTCTCACTCATAAATTTAACACTTTATAAAATGTTCACAACAATTAATCCTTTATTCTTTAGAAACGAAATTTTTTAATTGGCCTCACACTTCTAACCCGATAAAACGAGGGGCCTATTATTTTGTTTACGGACAAGACCTTTAAAGCATTTTTTTACGAGAACAAAGATTACAATTCTTGGGTTAGTAGTGTGAGGTAAATTTGAAAAATCTGTTTCTAAAGGAAAACGATTAATTGTTTTGGACATTTTACAAAGCGTCAAATTCATCAGAGAAATGTAAAAAAAAAACTGGCGAAAATTGGAAATTTTGAAGCTATTAAGCGTCCGCTAAATATTTATTGGCCAGCTAGAGCTTTCGCGAGCTCAGTCTAAAAATTACATAGCGTACAATTCATGGGTGAGAAGTGGACGAAAAAATCGATTTTTTAATGAAACTCAGAACCGAAGGTCAGTCCGGTGAATGTGATACCATCGGTGCAGGTGAGCCCGTACAGCGAAGGCCAGCCAAATAATGGTAAGTGGACAGCGTAATGCAGTTCGGTGAATGCAATATCCATTCGAAGGCCATTTCTTATGGGCTAACTTGCACCGATGGAATTACTTTCACTTAAGGGGAGATATACACCTAGATGGTCGAGGTCGAGGATTTAGAAGCTATGAACATTCCGTCGACCGTAGAAGACCTACACTATGGGCGTGGTATCAATGATTCCATGTAAGTTGACAAATTTCATGATTTATTCATTCCCAAATTTTCAAACGCGTTTTTCTCAAAACCACGTTTTTTAAATCGATACCCAAAATTTCTCGAAAACCAATGAAGCGAATGGTTTTCCTTGAGGTTTTTTGTGGTTATTTTATACACCGTTATCTAGTACTTGTCATAGGATTTTTTTCCGTCAGTTAGTTATTTTTATAGGCAAAATAATAACTAATTTTTGGCCCAAAAATCACTGTCTCTGTTGAAACGTCCGCCACTTTGTCATAAATCGATATTTTCAAAATCGGCTATGACAAGTACTAAATTATAGTATCTAATTTAATAATCTTTTTGGTTTTTTTTTTCAGATGATTTTTGAAGAAACGCCAGTGGATACCGTATACGCAGATTTTTTCACGACGCTCCAAGGATCATACAATATCCTTGTATATTTTTGACATTTTTAAATAAAGAAAATTAATCACATTTTTGAATGTATATACTTTTAGATAATTAAAACCCCAATCCGAAATTTCAAATAGTTTTCCTTGAAAAAATACACAAAAATGACCCTTTTTTCCGGCTCCTAGGTGTATATCTCCCGTTAACGGATCTACGCAGTCAACGTATCATTACTCGGTTAGCCTACGCTGTCCGGGCTGATCGGCCCTGATGGCATCACATTTACCGGATTGAACTACGCAGTGAGCTTACCATTGTTTAGTTAGCCTAGGCTGTCTCTCTTTCTCCTCTGAGAAAGGAGACGGACCAAGTAAAGGAAAATAAACGCTATAGACAAAACAAGTATAAATCTACTTACACAGTGGTAGCACCAACGCGTGCCAATCCTCAGAATCGTTCCTCGCTGAGAGGATCTGTTCCGCATCTGTCAAATGTATCATATAATAAATATTTTAACCAATGCATATGCAATTTGGCGTATGGCTAATTTATAGTCAGATTAAATCTAATTTATATTAGATTCGATGATCAGCCATCAGCTCGTGGGCTTTTCGGCTCGCTCGGATGGTCGGCCTGTACTGGCTCACCGGAGTGCAGCCAGATCGCGCGTAAAAGTTACCCCCTCTCTAGGCTCTTACGCGCCCATCACACAATCATAGTAGCGCGTGTCCGTGAGCGAGCGACGCTCGGACAACTTCGGCAAGAGCCGAGCGGGGTCGAAGTTTCCCGACCGCTCCTTCGGCAGCTACACTAACACATGGACGCTGAGCACGTTCATGTGCGGCCGAGCCGAAACGAAGGCTGCGAGGGAAAAAGCAATCTGAGCACGACTTGCGCGTGACGTCAGCCGACGACACGCGCGAGGCTTTTAGATGATTTCAATACTTATTTAGCTCTTGATTCTCTGCGTTATTAATGTATACAATAAAATGTATCGCGCACTCAGATCGCTTATTTTGTTAGTTTATATGTTAATTTAAATATAATAATAAATCTAAATTACAACTTATTCATCTTCTGAAAAATTGTTTACGCTTTACTCACACCCGTCCTTATGCCAAATAAATTATAATTCATAAAAGTAAGCGGAAATATATTTATATTCGTATTATTATATTAATTCTCATACTTTCATCAAGCGACAAAGCATTATCCCCAAAAACAAGCCAATCATCCATCCGGCCGCGAATCGTAAGTACCAGAAAGTGCACATATTCTACAAGCGATGAGATGGTCCCGTTGGTAGTGTTCCTGGCTTCGGTCCGCAGGGGCCCCTAGGGCAAATTTTTCATAATTTCTCATATTTTAGTCATATTTGAGATTTTCGGAGAAAAAATGATTTAAAACAGATTCAAGTACTGGTCTATTTCCCAAAAACACATTTTTGTTACTGAAAATTCATGACTTTTCATTTTTTTCTCCGGAAATTTTTCTTTTTCCTATGACCTGAGGCTGCGGAGATATCCGGAGAAAAGTTAAAGATGAAAAGAAATGAGATTTTCGTAAAAAAACGTATTATTATTATTATTATTATTCGGAAATTTCCCTTTTCCCTATTACCTGAGTGAACGGCTGCGGAGATATTCGGAGAAAATTTAAAGATGAAAAAAATGAGATTTTCTTTTTAAAAAACTTATTATTTTTTTTCCGGAATTTTTTCTTTTTCCTATTGAGTGAACGGCTGTGGAGATATTCGGAGAAAAGTTATAGATGAAAAAAATGAGATTTTCGTAAAAAAAACTTATTACATTTTTTGATCCCTCATAATTCTGAGAAACAATGAATTACCGAAATTTTTGCAAACGTAATTTTCCTTAAGGGGTAACACCACTGTAACGGCCTGCCACGAAGCGTTTTAGACAAATAATACTTGGGGTAATTATTAAGCATATATTGAAGTATACTGCAAAAAAATGTTATGGGAAAATATTACAAAATGACGACACTGCAGCAAATTCTTCCGAGGCATGTTGAACTTAAGTTGCTCTGCGGCACGCAGTATAACTTGTGCCAATTTTAATCTGGACAAAATAATTTTTTTTTTAAATTAAATCTCGATGAGTGTAGCTAGTGAACCACATAGGGGATTTTAGAAATATTGATTTTTGAGTAATTGCCGAGTATGTGACTAAAAATGTTCAATTTTTTTTAAAGACAGTTATTTGTTAATAAATATTGTTTAAATTAACTTATCGAAAATCCCCTACGTGGTTCAGTAGGGGAGTTCCGAATTTTTCCGAATATTTCATCATTTTAATTATGATCACGGGAAAATCTCGGAAATTAAATGAAGACTTTAAGGGGTAACACCACTGTAACGGCTTTACAGGAAGCGTATTTTTTGATTTTTTTTTGGCGAAAGAAAATGTGATAAACAAATAATACTTGCGGTCTTTATTGAGCATATATTTAAGTACATTGCTATAAATTTTTAGCCGAAAATATTACAAACTGGGGACACTGTAGCAATTCTTCCGAAGCATGTCGAACCTCTGCGGCACGCAGTATAACTGTGCCCATTTTCATCTAAAAAAAAGAATTTCGTTTTATCAAGTCTACATGAGTGTAGCTACTGAACCACGTAGGGAATTTTCGATAAGTTAATTTAAACAATATTTATTAAAAAATAACTGTCTTAAAAAAAATTGAACATCTTCAGTCACATACTCGGCAATTACTCAAAAATCAATATTTTTAAAATCCCCTACGTGGTTTAGTAGCTACACTCATCTAGATTTAATTTAAAAAAATTATTTTATCCAGATTAAAATTATGAGGGATCAAAAAATGTAATAATTTTTTTTTACGAAAATCTCATTTTTTTCATCTATAACTTTTCTCCGAATATCTCCGCAGCCGTTCACTCAGGTGATAGGAAAAAGGGAAATTTCTGAAAAAAATAATAATAATACTTTTTTTAACGAATATCTCATTTCTTTTCATCTTTAACTTTTCGCCGAATATCTCCGCAGCCTCAGGTCATAGGAAAAAGAGAAATTTCCGGAGAAATAAATGAGAAATCATGAATTTTCAGTAAAAAAACATGTGTTTTTGGGAAATAGACCAGTACTTGAATGTGTTTTAAATCATTTTTTCTCCGAAAATCTCAAATATGGTTAAAATATGAGAAATTATGAAAAATTTGAAGAAAAAGGGGCCCCTACGGACCGAAGCCAGGAACGCTACCAACGGGACCATCTCATCGTCTGTAGAATTTGTGCACTTTCTGGTACTTACGATTCGCGGCCGGATGGATGATTGGCTTGTTTTTGGGGATAACGCTTTATCGCTTGATGAAAGTATGAGAATTAATATAATAATACGAATATAAATATATTTTCGCTTACTTTTATGAATTATAATTTATTTGGCATAAGGACGGGTGTGAGTAAAGCGTAAACAATTTTTTAGAAGATAAATTAGTTGTAATTTAGATTTATTATTATATTTAAATTAACGTATAAACTACAAAAATAAGCGATCAGAGTGCGCGATACATTTTTTTGTATACATTAATAACGCAGAGAATCAAGAGCTAAATAAGCATTGAAATCATCTAAAAGCCTCGCGCGTGCCGTCACCCGACGGCACGCGCGAGTCGTGCTCAGATTGCTTTTTCCCTCGAAGCCTTCGTTTCGGCTTGGCCGCATATGAACGTGCTCAGCAAGAAGACTAGAGCTAAGGAGTACGAACGCTTACGGCGATCACGATCCAAAAGCGTCCACGGAAATCCAGTTATTAGTGGTTGGTGGTTTCACCGCGTGCGTCGCTGCTCATCACCGAACCGAAATGAACTGAGCGACAAGAACGCAGCCGACGCCATCCGCCATCGATGATTCCCGCTTGTCATCCATGTTGGAATAAAGCGTGTACGGACCGTGCGGACTAACGAATTTCGCGATTAATAACAAATAATTGTGTCTCGGTGTAAAATATATTTATCGTGATCTGCGGCGAAAACTATCGAAGGAGTGTCATGTATTTTCTGATGTTTATAAATAAATTTTGTTTGTTACTGCTTCCGCAACGAAAAGAAAACATATCGACTGAATTTCGGTATTTCGTTATTATTTTTTATCTGTGCAGCGTATAGTATCATAATATGGGAATATGATGTGTGATAATTTGTGAAACTTTTGTCTGGATTAAAAAATTCTTATGAATTTTCTTGTGTCTGTAAATAAATTCTGTTACTGCTTCCACAACGAAGAAAAAATATTGTCTTAATTTTTTTATTTCGTTATTATTCTCTATCTGTACAGCGTATCATCAGTGTGAATATGATGTGATTCCAAATTCGTATCAATTTTCTTGTGTCTATAAATGCATTTTGTTAGTTACTGGTTCCGCAATGAAAAAAAATATATTGTCTTAATTTCTGTACTTCGTGATTATTCTCTATCTGTACAGCGTATCATCAGTGGGAACATGATGTGTGATAATTTGCAAAACCTCAGTCGTGATTGAAAATTCTTATCAATTTTTCTTATGTCTATAAATGCATTTTATTATTTACTGCTTCCACAACAAAAAAACCATATTGACTTAATTTCTGTATTTCGTTATTATTATTTATCTGTACGGCGTATATAATATGTGAATATGATGTGTGATCATTTGTAAAAGCTTTATCTGGATTCAAAATTCTCATGAATTTTCTTGTATCTAGAAATAAATTTTGTTTGTTACTGCTTCCGCAACGAAAAAAAACATATTGACTTAATTTCTGTATTTAGTTGTTATTCTTTGTCTGTACAGCGTATCATAATGTGTGATAATTTGTAGAGGTTTTGTCTAGATTCAAAATTATTATGAATTGTGTCAGAGTCATAAACTATTATCATGTCATGGGAGGACCCTTTCTAGTGCGATCTAGCGGAAAAAATCGAATCTGCGAGATCGATTTATCTGTACAGTGTATCATACCATGTGAATGTGATGTGTGATAATTTGTAAAAGTTTTGTCTTGATTCAAAATTCTTATGAATTTTCTTGTGTTCATAAATGAATTTTGTTTGTTAGTGTTTCCGCAATGAAAACAAAAATATATTGATTTCATTTCTGTATTGCGTTATTATTATTTATCTGTACAGCGTATTATAATGTGTGAATATGGTATGCGATCATTTGTGAAAGTTTTGTCTGGATTCAAAATTCTCATGAATTTTCGTGTATCTAGAAATAAATTTTGTTTGTTACTACTTCTGCAACGGAAAAAAAACATATTGACTTAATTTGTGTATTTCGTTATTATTCTTTATCTGTATAGTGTATAATAATGAGTGATAATTTATAGAAGTTTTGTCTAGATTCAAAATTCTTATGAATTTTCTTATGTCTATAAATGAATTTTGTTTGTTACTGCTTCCTCAGCAAAAAAAAACATTGACTTAATTTCTGTATTTCATTATTATTCTTTATCTGTACCACGTATCATGATGTCTGGTCATTTGTAAAAGTTTTGTCTGGATTCAAAATTCTCATGAATTTTCTTGGGTCTATAAATAAATTTTGTTTGTTACTGCTTCTGCAATGAAAAGAAACATATTGACTAAATTTCCGCATTTCGTTATTAATCTCCAAAACAATTTATATTATCTATATAAGACTTCTATATAGAAATTTCCTGCACCAACTGGTTTCACAATTAATTTGATCAAATTACCGTTTCATATGAAGAAGCAAAAGGTGCTTTTTGCATATCGTACGGCCCTGTTTTTACAATTAATTTGATCAAATTATCGCTGCATATGAAGTAGCAAAGGGTGCTTTCTGCATATTGTACGGCACTGGTTCGTTCCTGATTTCAATTCGGTTCGGTGGAGAGAAGCGCCACCCTTCTCATCTGGATTTCCATGGACGTTTCTTCAACACTGCGTTCGTACTCCTTACCTCTAGTCTTCTTGGTGCTCAGCGTCCATGTGTTGGTATAGCGGCCGAAGGCACGGTCGGGAAACTTCGACCCCGCTCGGCTCTTGCCGAAGATGTCCGAGCGTCGCTCGCTCACGGACATGCGCTACTATGATTGTGTGATGGGCGCGTAAGAGACTAGAGAGGGGGTAACTTTTACGCGCGATCTGGCTGCACTGGCTCACCGTAATGCACTCGCAGGAGGTCCACGGTATCTTGGCCAATGAGATGCCGATGGCGGACGAGGACAACGGACCGCGTCTCATAGTCGTGCCCAGTTCCACCATGAGTAAGGAAACAAAAAATCATTCGTCTTGAATTCACAAATGTATATGGAAAAAAAAATATTAAAAAAACAAGCTTTTACTTAAGGGGTGAGATGCAGTCAGAATTTAAAAAAATCGATTTTTTAAAACATTTTCTTGAAGTATGATGTTTCGAAAATATGCCCTGAAAATTTAAAGTCAATCCGATGAATAGTTTCCGGGATATCCCACAATTAGTGAAGGGGCGTCGGGTCCCCATGGCAGGTAGCGGCTGACAAACGCGCAAACGATAATACCCGGGAAGGCAGAATACTTCCAAGACAACAACAAATTGAAATTTTGGAAGCTTCCATATAGGCAGAAGCCCTATTGTACGGGCCAGGAATTGATGATTAGATGTGAGCAATTTTTTAATTAGTATTTCTATACATAAATCAAGTGTAAAATTGGAAAACTATTTCAGACATTTTCAAAAATGTATTACTCAAAAACTATGAACTTTAGAAAAATTTTACAAATCATACTTTCGTTTTAAAATTGCCCAAAATGTTTTTAAAAAATAATTCAATCCGAAAAACTTTAATTTTTTGAAAAATTGTCTTAACAATTAGCTATAAACAATGGAATTCTCGACTTTTTGGCAAAGAAATTGTGATATTCGGATTCAGCAGATCAAAATACATTAAGAAAATTTAGCTTCATCCATCGAGCTCAAAATTTTACGAACATATAATACCGTATCCACATCGAAAAACTGTAAACGCGTTTTTCTCGAAACTATGTTTTTCAAGTCGGTGACCACTATAATTCAAAAACCACTCGATGGATTTGATGAAATATGGTGTGCTTATTGATAGCATTAAAAACTAGTCCATAATCGAAGGATTTTCCTTTTTGTTGAAAATTTCTATTTTTTTTAAAACATTAAACGAGCAATTTTTGGTCGAAAATCGAAAGTTATCTGACGGAAGCCGCCATAAACTAATTATTTTTTTCTGTTTTTTGTTTTATTTCTGATTATCCAGTAAAATTTGATGATGGTCACCGCAAATCACTACATGCCGAAGGGGGTCCGACAACGATGGCGATATTTTTATAAAAAACCAATCCCTTTCTTTGAAAATTTGTACAAGTCAAGTTGAAATATAACATAAAAAGTCTGTGTACCCACTTTTGTAAAACAAATTAAATTAATATTTTAAAAAATGATTGAAAATGCTCGTTTTTCACGCTTCTGACTGCATCCCACCCCTTAATGTACTAAAAAGTAGAAAATATTTGTTTTCCAAGTCACCTGTAAGTGACTATAAATAAAGGCTTGTGGCGCTCAACTTTTTAAATGTTTAATAAATTTGATCAACTCCGCTCAATTAACCGTATTTAGTTTGGCAGTATAGTAATTAGAGAAATTATTATCATACGTTTATACTCAGTTTGACGAGTTTTATTTAAAAAATCTAAGGTTGTTTTACAAATACAGTTGATATGTTAACGGATTTATGTAAATTAAATATTATATGTCTAAATTCGAGCGCTCCAAGCTTTTATTTGTAGTCACATATAAGTGATTGGGTAAAAAAATATGTTCTACTTATTAATACAGGGTGTATAAAAATTATGTGTCACCACTCCGCCAAGTGATTCTTCGAGTCACGTTCGGCGAAGATCACCCCCCCCCCACATGGACCCGCAAAATTGACCTTGACCCCAAAATTCACCTTGCCCCAAAACTCAAGGTCAAATTTTTTATTGGCTTGAAAAATTCTACTAAATAAGCGGAACAAAAGTCAGAAAGGAACCATGGGTCGCAAATGAGCCCGACACCCAGAAAATAAAAAATAAAATCTTAAAAATTCGGAAAAATGAGTTCCCCGGATTGTGGATAGGACAAACACAACAATAGCGAGTTAAGCGCAAAAATAAAGTCCTCCATCACTTAGCCAGTGGATTCTATTATTCGGAAAAAAAGTACTTCACCGTTGTCCGACTGTCACCACGAGGAGGTAGACGGATAGGCAATGACGGATGGTAAATGACAACAACTTTTGAGGCCACTTTTATCACACCTTCAAGAGTCGTGTGTGTTTTTTAAAGACGTTTAGTGAGAAAATGCCTCCGCACCGTAGCAAATAATTGACGTGTGTCGGGCTTACACCGACTAAAAAAACCCGTTCCTCTGCGGCCTTACAAATTCTCCCGCGGGACGACCGCTAGGTATTACATCGCGGGAGAGACCTTAGCCGTAGCGTTCCTGCAGTGTTGTCAGACGACCTTATATCCCCCGTTCCACTCGAGATGGTTTGAGTGGTTTAGGGGTTCGTGTCGCTTGTTTTATCTATGACTGCCTGGTCTTACGGCGTCGTCTTCTTCCTCGCGCGTTCTGCACGTCGGAACTCCTTCATTACTACGGCAGCATAAGCCGATACCGCTGTCCATGCGCCCGCTGACTTCAGCATCAACTCCGCCAGGGTGAAACGTGGGCATTCGAACAATACATGTTCAGAATTCTCCTCGACTGCTACACATGCTGGACAGTCCGGGGAATCTTCATAATTAAACTTATAGAGATAAGCCCGGAAACAGCCGTGACCTGAGATCACTTGAGTGAGATAATAGTTGAGCTCCCCGTGTGGACGGTTCACCCATATCTCTACCTTCGGGATTAGCCGGTGTGTCCACCTTCCAGTGGTAGAGGCATCCCACATCGTCTGCCACTGGTTGAAACTGGTTGCTCTCGCTTCTGTCCTCGCATGACTGGAGTTTCTAGCTCCCTTCTGCTGGTACATCGATCTACGCTCCTCGACGAGCACCTCAATGGGCAGCATTCCCGCGATAACGTTGATAGCGTCCTCGAAGACAGTGCGACCCAAATAGGGTTTTACAATCGGCACAGTAATGGCCCACGACTGGTTGCCAGAGAACAAACGATGGCGCAGTAATGGCTATATGAACGGGCTAGATCTGCACCATGCATGGTTGGTAATGGTAAACCATGAATGGCTGCTAAGACTTGGCCAACTATCATACGCCCATATTGGCCCAGCAACGGCTGCCGGATCTTCTGCCGGAAATGAAAAACAAAAAATTGACAAATTATGAATATAAAAATTCTAGTAGTATCTTTTTTGTTTTCTTATGCTTTACTTATGTCCATGTACATAGGATAATTGCATTAAAAACGCTTTCTGCGTTGTTGAAGTTTTTACCTTTCATCGGGATCGAACCTGCGCCTTTCGTTCTAGTGTCGAGCGCCCTACCCACTTAGCCATTCTAACACTTACAGAATCCATCGTTTGTTCGTTCCTTTCTTTTATGCCGATAAATTTATTCGTGACATTTAAGTTTACCGACAATTTTTTTTGTCCATTTAGGCTGTAAAAATAACTCGCTCGTTTTGGGTGAAGTTCCGAAAAGCATACTCCTCTGATCGAGCTGAAATTTTGCACCGAACTTCCTCTCATTATCGTAAGAGAAACCGTTAACGGATTTTTGACGACTAGCAATAGTTTTCGATATATCGCATTGTAAAGTTTATTATTTCACGCCATACGAGTATATCTATATATCCGATAGATTCCCCCCACTCCTCCGGACGCGCTGCTTCCGGGCAAACAGTGCTCGCCCGTATGTACATATCACTTGCCATGTGGGATGGGTTTGTTTGGGTTTATTTAATATAGTAGAAGCGCAGTACAATACATAACTTTCAATATACGATATATCGAAAACTATTGCTAGTGGTCAATATCCTTTTAAAAGTTCTCTTAAAATATTGAACAGAAGGTCGGTGCAAAATTTCAGCTTCATCAGTGGGATATGCTTTTCGAAACCTTATCCCTTGTTTTTACGTGTTACAGTTTAACGACCTACATTTGCAAAACGCCCAAAAACAAAGCATCAATGGCTGGAATAGATCTGGCAAGCCGTTCATCTGCCTACGATACCCCAATGCTGATCGCCGTATTATCGGTGCGATGGTATTGGCCCACCAATGGCTGGCATAGATCTGGCAAGCCGTTCATCCGCCTACGATACCCCAATGCTGATCGCCATATTATCGGTGCGAAAGTATTGGCCCACGAATGGCTGGCATAGATCTGGCAAGCCGTTCATCCGCCTACGATACCCCAATGCTGATCGCCGTATTATCGGTGCGATGGTATTGGCCCACCAATGGCTGGCATAGATCTGGCAAGCCATTCATCCGCCTACGATACCCCAATGCTGGTCGACGAATTATTGGCCGATTATCAGCAAACCGTTTAATGGCTGAATGCTGGCATCGTTGTTACGACAGGCGACCCTATATGGGGAAATACACAGGCTACCCTTAAAGCGCTGACACGATACGTTGCTGCAGCCTTCCTGCGGTACTCTTGGATTTTCAGTGCATCAGCCCATATGGGTATGCCATAGGTGAGCACTGAGGTCGTCACTGATGACAGCAGTTTCCTCGTCTTCTGTCTGGGGCCACCGACATTAGGCATGAGCCGCGCCAGTGTAGTAGCCACCCCAGAGGCCTTTCTGTCGATCTGCTCGGTTTGCTCTTTAAGGCGGTCCTCTAGTTTCGCGGGTCAAAAAAATCGATTTTTTTTCATAAATCACATCTACAACATGTGTAGAAAATGTGTGCCAAAGGATTTTTCGATATTCGAAGTGGTGCACAAGTTACGGCCCTGGAACGGAGCAAGTATACGGAGCGCGCGCCGGGCTGCTCCGAAAGCCGAGCGGCGCTGATCATTGTATTGATATCCCTAAATCTAACTGCTACCTGAACCTTTTGTGAATTAGGCCCGAGTAAATGGGAGCCGAGACCGTTGACAGACGCTTTCGAATATTGACTAAGACGCCGTGAAGCGTCGGTTAGTTCAGTTTTTCTGTGGCAGTTGCGAAGCGTACTATATTTTCTCTTGCGAGTCGCACGTAGCTGATATTTTGAAAATAATTTTCAAAATGTTAAAGAAAGGAAGTAGAGACGCCCCGGCTCGTTACGATCGACCTAAAAAGCGAAAATTCGCAGGCAACCGACACACTTTTGAACAAGACAAGTCGTTTACATCGGTGTCAGCGAAGAAACTTCGTCAAAATAAAAATTTTGAAGTGAACGTTGAACAGACTGTTTTGTATTGTATTTTGAATTTTGTGAGTGTATTTTCAACCATTTCTTCGGCTGTTATTTGTAAAGAGTGCAAAAGTACGGTGACTTTCCATCAACGTGATATACGAGGATTGGGCTTTAAAATTTCTATGGCGTGCAAGTGTGAGAAAGAAAAAGAAATAGATTCATGCCCAAAAATCGGTAAAGCCTACGAAATAAATCGTCGCTTAGTTTTCGTGATGCGTTTGTTGGGAGTCGGTTATGAATGCTATAGAATTTTCTGTGGACTGATGGATATGGGACAAGGTTTTGCTTTGAACACGTACTATTCCATATTAGAAAATATTCACTCAGTTTCTTCGGCCGTTTTTGATACAGTGTTGTCGATTGCGGTTAATCAAGAAAAGGAAGTCCTTCAAGAACAAGGAAACGCAGAAAATGAATTCACCGTATCTGGAGATGGCACATGGAAAAAAAGAGGATTTTCATCTTTATTCGGAGTTTGAACTTTAATTACCAAGTACACCGGTAAAGTGATTGATGCGTGTGTAATGAGTAGTTTTTGTGCTGGATGCAATTTGTGGAAAGATAAAAAAAAAATAGTGATCCAGTTGGATATGCAGGATGGCTCGCTGATCATGAAGAAAATTGTACTCGAAATCATACTGGAAGTTCTGAGAAGATGGAAATAGATGCAGTTGTGAAAATGTTTTCTCGTTCAGTAGATAAACATCAAGTTCGATATACGACATACATAGGAGATGGTGACAGCAAGACATTCAACGGTATTTTGAAGGCAGAACCATATGGAGAAGATGTTGTTGTTGTAAAAAAAGAGTGTGTTGGACACGTTGAAAAGAGAATGGGGACTCGGCTCCGAAATGCAAAAAAATCTAATAAAGGCATTGGTGGGAAAGGTGCAGGACAACTCACTGATAAGTTGATTGGTGAGATGACAACGTATTATGGATTAGCTATTCGGAGACATCCAGATTCTATCGAGGAAATGAGAAAGGAAATTTGGGCAACATTCTTCCACAAGATTTCCACAGACAGCAATCCACAGCATCAAAATTGTCCTGCAGGCGAATCTAGTTGGTGCAAATGGCGCAGAGCTGAGTTTCTCGGAGAGGCTGAGCAATTCAAACACAATAAACCGCCTCTTTCTGAAGCAGTTCAAAAAGTTATAAAGCCAATTTATGAGGATTTATCCAAAGAAGAATTGTTAAGCAGATGCCTGGGAGCGGAAACTCAAAATAATAACGAGTCGCTCAATTCGTTAATCTGGACTTTTGCTCCGAAGCACCTCCATTCTGGGCCAAAAGTGGTTGAAATCGCCACGTTTCTCGCTGTCATAATCTTCAACGAAGGATTCAAATCTATCCTGAAGACCTTGGAAACCATGGGAGTGAAAATCGGTCCACAAGCTAAAGGATATGTTCAACAGCGTGATAGCTCTCGGATCGACCGTTCAGAAAGGCGCACGAGTGATGTTATAAAACAGGCCCGAATCGCGAAAAGGGAAGACGGAGCGGCTCTGCGTGACTTCCAAGAAGAAGAGGAAGGCCTATTGTATGGTCCAGGCATAGCAGATTGACGGTGAGATGAAATTTTTAGTATAAATCACATGCGCGAACTTTCAAACGCGTTTTTCTCGAAACACCATTTTTCGAAACGGTGACCACGATATTTCAGAAACTACTGCACCGGTCTTGTTCAAATTTATACAGCATCTTTAATATGTTATAAGCCAGCGATTGAACTAGGATTATCATCATTGCTTCGATAGTTTTTTTTTGTACGAGCGAAAAATTTAAGAAAAAATGAGTAAAAAATAGAATGTAATTTTCAAAAGTGTATAAAAAAGTCAATTTTTGTAATTTAGAATTCACTCTAGTTCAATCGCTAGTCTTAAATATGAAGATTAAAATTCCGTTTGGTTTTTTTATTTCAGATAAGCAGAACGCCCGCAATCTTGGTCACCGTCAAGCACCTCTTTTACTTGATGTTTTCCTGTCGGCCACTATAACTTTTATTCTATTATATATTTTGACTTCAAAAAATTTGTAAAGCTTATTTAAATGTTAATAAAGATTATGCAAAAACAATGAGATTGATTATTTCGATGCTTTGCCCGTAAAAAATTATTGAAAAAGTCGTAAAAACAGCCGAGAAACTAGAGGACCGCCTTAAAGTTCAGCCTCGCGTCAAGAATCACACCCATATACCGAATGAACGATTGGGATATGATTTCGGCATTTCCAACCCTGAGCGTCACCGTTTCCATCACCTTCCTGCTGAATACGAGGAGACATTCATTCCTTTATCTTGGCGAAAGCTTCACCAAAGAGTGCGGTGATTTACTCCAGGAATTTGGCGATGACAATCAGCGCCGCGTCATCTGTGAACGCTACGATAAACACTCCTTTCGGCAATTGTAATAGCAGCGGATCATTGTACATGATGATCCACAGAAGCGGTCCAAGTACAGAGCCCTGAGGAACTCCTCCAGTCACCCTATACGTCTTTGGTCCATCCGCTGTGTCGTACATGAGCCACCTATTACATAGGTAAGCTGCCACTATTCTCCGTAGGTACCATGGTACACCTAATGTTTTTAGGGCATCCATGATACACTTCCATATCGCTGAGTTAAAAGCGTTTTTGACGTCGAGAGCGACAACTGCGCAGTACTTCTTGGACCCTCTTGTCCATCGTTTCCCCGCAGTCGACTCCTGCGCCTGCTTCACCACTGTTTTAATGGCATCCAGAGTAGAGCGCTCCTTTCTGAACCCAAACGGGCCCTCCGCCAGTAGAGGGTCCATGACCTTCTCAATCCTGTTATGGATGATGCGCTCGAAGATGTTTCCGGCGGTATCCAGCATACAGAGCGGACGATAGGATGAAGGTTCGTCCGGTGGCTTCTTCCCTTTCGGGAGGAGCACGAGCTTCTGCCACCTCCACTTGTCCGAGAAGATTCCTTCCTTGAGACACGCATTGTACATGCCCGGGAATATTGCCGGTGCCAACTTGATCGCTGCCTTGAGTGCGATCTTAGGTATCCCATCCATGCCGGAGGCTTTATTATTGCCCACCCTGGCAATCGCCGTAAGAAGCTCTTCTTCAGTAATGGCTGGGATGTCCTCATCGACGTCCTCCTGGAGCTGGTAGTCCTCCTCGGGTTGCTCAGGGAACAGATGTGTAACAATCTTTTCCAGCAGGGCTGCATCCACAGGCGATGGCATTGACTGCCTTTTCAGCCGAGTCATTACTACTTTGTACGGCCTGCTCCTGGGAGCATTTTCCACCTCGCTGAGTTGTTCGCCCCAGCTTTCACCTTCACTCTGCTTGATGGCCTTTTTGAGCTTCAAGCGCGCCTTCCTGGGCTGTTATTCCAAATCGGCGAACAAGCGTTTGTCTCGAGCTCGTTGCGCTAGATAGCGAGTTCGATGACACTCCCATCGAAGGCCGGCAATTTGTTCGCTCCACCAGTGTACCGCCGGTCGGAAGTCAACATCACGTTTTCGTGGCATTGTGGCAATCACATGCTTCGGTGCCCCTCTGCATGACCACCTCCACCTTCTCGATTGCACTTTCCGCTGCGAGGGGGCTGGTGTCAAAAGTTGCACGAAACAAGTCCGCGGCAAACATTTTCGCTTTCCAGCCCTTCTCGTTTGTCTTCGGTGCCTTCGCTGTTCTGCTGAAGTCTCCGCGAATCTCCCAGAGAATCGCTTGATGGTCACTGTGAGTGTAGATATCACTAACTACCCAGTGGCACTGGTTTCCCCCCGCCAGGCTATTACTCACAAAAGTGAGGTCCACTATAGAGGAGGCTTCACTTCTAACAAAAGTGGTCTTTGTACCTGCATTAAGTAGTACTACATCCAATAAGGACAGAGCCGCAAGCAGGGCTTGGCCCTTCCTGTTCGTCACTTGACTACCCCATTCCACAGCCCACGCGTTGTAATCTCCGGCTATGGCTACCGGGAAGCGTTGTTGAGCGTCTGCGACTAAGTTGTCGAGAACATTCTCAAACTCATCAGTCGTCAGGCTAGGCGGTGCGAGACAACTGTAGAAATGAACTCCTTTGGCTTTTATTCTCACGAAACCAGTTTCCATCCGACTCGCAAGATCCTGAATTCAAAGCTTTCCGTAGGACGAAATCGCGGCCTTCCCTCTTGCGTCAGATTCCCAGGGTTGCGTGTCTAGATGTCTATACGGTTCCAAGAGTATCGCCAAGTCAGGCTTCAGTCTGCATGAGCAAGTCCTGTACGGCTTCACAATGGTTGAGGTTGAGCTGGAGTACTCTCATTTGCATCGTTTTTGCAGTGCCTGGAGAGCCTGGAGAGCCCGCGTATACGCTGGACAGCGGCTGCTACCTACGATGTGGGCTGTGGGTGCTCCTTCTCCCGCTTCTGCACAAATGACACACTTTGCGCTTGCTGTGCATAAGGCAACTTTGTGGCCAGTATTACCGCACGTGATGCAGTCTTTAGCCCGGTCGACGCTGCTCTTGCAGTTCCGTGATAAGTGTCCAAATTCCCAACGCTTGAAACACTTTAGTGGTCTCACCATCTCTCGGTTTCTGCGATTACACCAGCCGACTCAGATGGTTCCTGTATCCAGAAGTTTTCGGGCAGCAGGCACCATGGATCGTATTACCGCGGTCTGAGTCCTGCCATATGCTGTACACAGAGGCGTAAGGAGTGTTCCGTGGCTGGATAGTCCGGACCCAAGACTCTCTGCAGAGCCGCCAATATCTCCTCCTTCGCCGCGTCCTCTTCCAGGTCCTTGAACTCCAGATCAGCTTCCTGGACTTTACTCTGGACCGCTGCTGATTCGCCAAGAACACCTTCGAATTGGTTTCGCAATTCCGGTGCTTTGGCTGAGCTCTCGTTATTCAGAACGATCAGCAGTTCTCCCGCATTCGTTCTGCGTACCTTTTGGACGCATTCACCTGCATCCTTCAGCGCCGGATCCTTATTTATACGACTCAAGATCTCCGCATAGCTCACCCTTTTTTGGATCATGAGAGCGTTGGGCAGAGTCGGCAGATCGCGAGGTTTCTGCGGCTTCTTGTGAGGCTGCTTCTGGGATATCTTGTGCGATCTTTTCTTCTTTCTCGCAGTCTGACACTTCTGCTCTGATCTCTCGCCTCCCTTGTCCCCGGATTGACTAGCCAATGGCTCCTTCAGCTGCTTCTTCTTCTTCGGCCCTTTTCCCTCGGTCAACGTCGGTGTAACCCGCTTTCTCCTCTTCGCCTTGCTTACTCGTGTCGAGGTACCGTCCACATCCATGCCTTCATCGTTCCTCTTCCTGTTAGGGAGAGTCGATTTCGCTTGGCTTATGGTCGGCGTGGTTTGCGTACCTCCAGTCGACGTTGCCGCCTGCGGCTTTGCGCTCCACGTTACCAGGTCCTCTATACTTTTCCAAGTACTGGTAAACATAGAAACCCACCGCTGGATCTCGTTGTGGAGATTTTACTTCTGCTGAATAAAAGAGGCTAGGCTCTCCAGCGTCTTACCGTGCCTCTCCACCAACTTCATAATCTCCTTTTGGTTTCCACCTTCCTCTCCCTTTTCTTCACTTAGAACATTGTGCGTCATGGAGGCCAAGTGTTCAACCTTCATGGTACTGCGGTCATTCGACGACGACGCTCGGGAGCCGGCTTGCTCACTCCCTGGAAGCACCGGTACTAGGGTCCCGTGCCCCTGCACCCTAATCGGTATATCCTTTATTGGAGTTTCCATAGTCATTTGCTGTCGAAGTGTGTTCCCCGTGCGTGTTTGGTCGACGGGAGGTATTTTAATTGCCTCCTGCCTTGCATATCTATATAGACATCTCCATATCCATATCCATATCCAAATAGATATCTCTATATGTATATCTATATCTACATAGATATTTCTACATCTATGTCTGTATTTATATAGGGGGCCTCCCCCTATCCACCACCTGGGGACGCGCCACGTAGGGGTTTCAGACTCCCCATGTGGGAGAGCCATGTGTGTGTGTGCGCGTGTGTGTGTTTGTGTGTGTGGGCGTGTGTGTGTGTGCGTGCGTGCGTGCGTGCAATTCAGCAACTTTAAGTTGCTGAATTTTATTAATTATTCGGTGTCGAGATGCTACCGTCTCTGAATCAGCCATTTCATAGTAACTTGTGTTATGTGTTAGCTTTGGACGTATCGTCGCTGGGTTAGGAAAACGCTCACGCATACGCATTTCGATTTTCGACATGACATTTCCTGTCGAGTAAAATTACGTGAATAATCTCGCATTTTCACTAGGTGAAGAGAACCGTAATAGGCTGAGCTGCTCACTTTTGTCATTTTCACCCGAACGGAGAACCGTAATAGCCCCCCAGGTCATGATAGAAATTGTCAACATAGCATAAAGCTTTACCTACTTATAGTCAGCGCCATGAAAATGGTACGCCTCGTGCGGTGGGCACCGCTCACTTTATGGTGGCTTTGGCGCTAAACATAATTACTAGATCCGAGCAATTGAGAAATTTCGTAATAAAAATGACATACATACGTACTAAAGAAATTACATCCATACGTACTAAAGAATAACAACAGGGGAATTCAACCAATCTGAACCTTACTGTCGTAAAATTACATTATAACTTCTAACTTGTTAGAAGCCAAAATAAATATAGTAGCCGCCGCTGTTGCCAACTTGCGTTGTTATACCCACCATAAGCGGTTCTACGATCCACCAGAAAACCTCTAATACCGCTTGGTGTTACCGCTTACAGTCTAGTAAACAAGCAACTACATCCGATGCACTTACATAACAAAATTATGAAGTATTTCAAAACATACTTTTTCAAGCAAATTGAACTCGATTCAATTACTATACCCTGTGGTCTATATTCATTCAAATCTATATACAGCCAAAACATTATTCAGGGAATCCCCATGGCGCTGGTAGGTATTTACAAGATCGTAGTGTTGCCTACACCATAAAAGTTGACACACTTTGTGTCAAAGGGCCTTGTCATCGCAAAATATAATGTATCATAAATTTGTTTACACGTTAGTGGTTGAATATCTTGCTCACCACTAACAAAAACCACTCGCCACTAAAAACACATTTTATCCACTAAAAGGGATGTCTAAACCACCAGTTTACGTAAAAAATCCACTAAGTTGTCAACACTATTAGCCGCTGCGGGACTTTCCTGACCCACGGTCTTACATACAGGTCTGGAAACAAAACCACATTTCAATGATGCCGTGAGGCACCGTTACAAGATCCACTTTTTATTCCGCTCGCCGCCACATGTGTCGCTCCTGTCGGAGGATATCCCCCACCCACGGTCTTCTGTGATCTCACCCTACTTATAATTTCCGTGTTGTCATGTGAACGATAACCGCGGTCCGTGTGTCATCTCATGCTCTTAAGGCATTTCTTTCACGAACTCGAATATTTAACAATTAATTGATTTTCGTCTATAATCAAGTAAAAATACATCCCCGTATACGGGTAAAATTGCAAGCCAATTGACCGAACTTTTAACGAAAAATGACAACTCTAAAAAAGGTCTCATTTATACGGCGCTTTATGGAGACAACGCGCTGGCCACATTTATATGTAATAATTTAAACACTAAATAACTGTAGATGCCAGATATAAACTGCTCACACGTGTAAAATATTAAAAAGATTTCGTAGCGACAATAAAAACAGCCGGTCACCGAATGTTTAGAGAAAATATTCAGAATTAAACCTAGAAATATGTGACTAGCAGACGAGTTTTCGTAGCTGCGACTTTTCAGAGAATGGGTCTATCAATCAGTTTAGTCTTCAGTAAGCGTATTATTTGTTCATTTGGTTTTTTATTTCTATTCTCATAAAATATTTGGGGGCAAAGTCGACGGCGCATGCGCCTCGATCTGGAGAGTGGGAGAGACAGACAGAAGATATTCTATCCATGTCACATATGTACCCGTCAACAGCAATGCCACGTAGTGGCGAAAAATGTAAAGAAAAGTAGATCGACTTAGCGCGCCTAACATATCGTGGTCGTTTCCAAACCTGTATCAAACCTTGAAGGGCGTCGCTCACTTATCAACCCGGCACCCGATCAGCACCGCCTCGCCTCGAGCGGTTGTCATTTCTTAGATGGCCTTTCCATACATATGCGCTCACTTGTCAACTCTTGCGAGCGAACTGATCCGGTGATGCTACGGAGTTGACAAGTGAGCGCATATGTATGGAAAGCCCATCTAAGAAATGACAACCGCTCGAGGCGAGGCGGTGCTGATCGGGTGCCGGGTTGATAAGTGAGCGACGACCTTTATTATTATTAGATAGGACTTCAGTAAATCTTTGCCCTGTTTATCACTTATAATCCAATACTTCTTGATCATTTGTGTCTCGGTCGCATAATGCGAGAGAAGTTTTTCTAAAGTGAAATTTATAAAAAAAAATCGTCGAGCTATGATGAACCAAGAACGCCTAGTAAATCTGTCCATTCTATCAATTGAAAGGAAAGTTTCAAGGGAAATAGATTTCAACGACGTTATTGAGAAGTTCAGTTAAATGAAAGCACGAAAACATGTAAAATAATTACAAAGCAAAAGCTTTGTTTTTGAACATGTAAGTACAGTAAAAGTTACTTTCTTATTATAGTCGTCATTATTTATTTGCACTCTACCTGCTAGGTGTTGTGTTAAATGCTGATCCGTGTTCAAACTTTTTTACCCATATCATAAGTAGGGCGTATAGTAAAATTACATATCATCAATAATACATCCATTTTTTAGCAGACCGGGGGCCTCATTTATTATATGCCGCCCCGGGCCTCCGACGGGCTTAGTCCGCCACTGCACATGATCCCATATAATACAGTCGGGTGAGTTGCCGTATCTGATCGGATATCGTCTCAGATCCTCATATATCGTTTCATATATTTTCAAGGAGACGGCACGACCGTGGGGTCGGGAATTTGGCCGATTTTTTTTTGTGGTGAAAGAGGACCTCTAGCACCTCACGTGGTTAAAGCAGTAGGATGCACTACTCGGAAAATTCCGAGAAAAATCGATTCAAAGTTTCTTCGGCGCCTTATGAGTTTGAAATTTCAGGCATTTGTCGAGCCGCCGTTTGGTCTAGACGGTTAGGGCTCGGTCTTTTGCGCCGGAGGTCTCGAGTTCGATTCCGTCTTCGGATCTTATTTTTTTTTAATAAAAAAAAATTAATATCCCAACAATTATTCAAAACGTTTCTCATCTCTACATTATTTTTAAAAATTTATTTACATTTTTTTCAATTATTTTCATGTTTTTAAAATTATTTTCTTTTTTTTTCCGATAAAACAATTCATAACGGTGGGTTTTTTATTTATCATTGTAAAGTATATGAGGAGGAACATTGGGCTTTAAATGAGGATAACAAAGTCGATTAGGAAAATTCAATTTTGATTCATATAATAATTATATACAAAAACCGCAGTGGTAATTATCGTAGAAACAAACAAAGCAATAATTTTTGCGACATCTTGCGCAACATATATAAGCGGATTTTTTACAATCGCAGGGAGTTTGCAATATATCCGTACAAAAACATGTTCCATTAAAATTCATGAAAATGTTTCTAGTAAATTGCAGCGAATTGTTGGAGCAGAATGGGGAAATTAATTCCCGGGAAGATGGTATAAAAATCCATTCAATAATTCACCATCAATGATACTTTCATAAAAAAAAATTTTAAAAACCCACCGTTATGAATTGTTTTATTGGAAAAAAAAGGAAAATTATTTTTAAAAAATGAAAATAAAAAAAAATCTAAATAAATTTTTGAAAATAATGTAGGCATGAGAAACGTTTTGAATAATCGTTGGGAAATGAAAAAAAAAAGAAAAAAAAAAAAGATCCGAAGGAGGAATCGAAGTCGAGACCTCCGGCGCAAAAGACCGAGCCCTAACCGTCTAGACTAGACGGCGACTAGAAAAGTCCCTGACATTTTTAACTCATAAGGCGCCTAAGAAACTTTGAATCGATTTTTCTCGGAATTTTTCTCGGTAGTGCGTCCTACTACTGTAACCACGTGAGGTGCTAGGGAGCCTCTTTCACCACAAAAAAATTCGGCCGAATCCCCGACCCCACGCTCGTGCCGTCTCCGTGTTAGACGTTTTCATGTGTGAACAACTGAACTGCATATACGATAAGGTATGAGTGTATAAGACTTCGTATATTTTCCAGGTTTGGTATCGTACCTGATGGGATAAAATTTTATATGAACGTACCTGCTCATATATCACATTATATGTGTTCAGATATGGTTTCGCGCTGCCAAATCGCCTTGGTATCTGACCAGATAAAAACAAATATGAGATCTATATAGCAGAGTCTGGTGCCGTATTTGATCGGATATGATCTTATACGAACAGATACGTTCACATATCATATCATGTATGTTCAGATACGAATTTACGGTACCAACTCGCCTTGGTACTTACAAGGAGATGGCACGACCGTGGGGTCCGGGATTTGGCCGATTTTTTTTTGTGGTGAAAGAGGACCCCCAGCACCTCACGTGGTTAAAGTAGTAGGATGCACTACTCGGAAAATTCCGAAAAAATGGATTCAAAGTTTCTTAGGCGCCTTATGAGTTTAAAATGTCAGGCGCTTGTTGAGCCGCTGTCTAGTCTAGACGGTTAGGGCTGGGTCTTTTGCGCCGGAGGTCTCGAGTTCGATTCCTCCTTCGTATCTTATTTTTTTTTCTTTTTTTTCCCCCAACAATTATTCAAAACGTTTCTCATCGCTACATTATTTTTAAAAATTTATTTACATTATTCTTTTTTATTATTTTCATTTTTTTAAGTTATTTTCTTTTTTTATCAAAAAACAGTTCGTAGCGGTGGGTTTTTTATTTTCATTGCAGAGTATATGAGGAGGAACATTGGGTTTTCAATGAGAATAACAAAGTAGATTAGAAAAAATTCAATTTTTATTCATATAATAATTATATACAAAAACCGCAGTGGTAATTATCGTAGAAACAAACAAAGCAACAATATTTGCGACATCTTGCGCAACATATAAAAGCGGATTTTTTAGAATCGCAGGGAGTTTGCATTACATCAGTACAAAAACATGTCCCATTGACATTCATGAAAATGTTTCTAGCAACTGATAAATTTGAGGCAAACCAGGCGTATTGAATCATGTCTCGGAATATTCGTGACGATAATTGATGGTGAATTATTCAATAATAATTATTCAATTTTTTGTACGGATGTATTGCAAACTCCTCGCAATTGTAAAAAATCCGCTTTTATATGTTGCGCAAGATGTCGCAAAAGTTATTGCTTTGTCAGTTTCTACGACAATTACCACAGCGGTTTTTGTATATAATTATTATACGAATATAAATTTAATTTTTCCTAATCGACTTTGTTATTCTCATTAAAAACCCTATGTTCCTCCTCATACACTTTACAATGAAAAATAAAAAACCCATCGTTATGAATTGTTTTATTGGAAAAAAAGAAAATAATTTAAAAAAATGAAAGTAATTTAAAAAAATAATGTCAATACATTTTTTTTAAATAATGTAGGGATGAGAAACGTTTTGAATATTTGTTGGAATAACAAAAAAAATAAGATCTGAAGGAGCAATCGAACTCGAAACCTCCGGCGCAAAATACCGAGCCCTAACCGTCTAGACTAGACGGCGGCTCGACAAGTGGATGACATTTTAAACTCATAAGGCGCCTAAGAAACTTCGAATCGATTTTTCTCGGAATTTTCCGAGTAGTGTGTCCTACTACTTTAACCACGTGAAATGCTAGTGGTCCTCTTTCACCACAAAAAAAATCGGCGAAATTCCCGATCCCACGGTCGTGTCGTCTCCTTGTTGGCCAGATATACAGATATGAGGTCATATATGGTCAGGCCAGATACCGTATTTGATCAGATATGATGTTATATATGCATATATGATGTGGAATATGATCAGACCTAATCATATATGATACTGTAAAATGTCAGATATGAATATATCTGATCCAAATATGAGAATATCTGAAACATATATGAACATGTCCACTCTGACATGAACTTTTTTCCCGGGCACACACGATACGACCAAGATAACACCATCAGACGATCAAACGACAATGCAGCTAGAAACGGCCAGACAGTAACAGACGATAATACCAAGAGACACGGATAAGCAGTCAGACACAATGCAACTTAGAGACACGACCATACCACAGTGGCGGACTAAACGGGGGGCGGACGGGGCGGTCCGCCTCGGGCCTCTGGTCCTGGGGGGCCTCCAAATCTCAAGAAGTCATTTTTTAGTCAAATTCCAACCAAGGCCGAAATATATTCAGTAAGGGGCAGTTTGGAGTTGGAGGCCCCGTACGTATGCAAAATATAAACATAGGTAGGTAGGTACTAATTCACCTGTTATCAGGGGGCCTATTACGGTTCTCTGGTGAGACTTCTCACTTCTCGCATTTTCATCTCACGTGAGTTTAGTCACGCTATTACGGATCGGTCGGGTGAAAATGTCAGATCACTAGGAACTTCCAGCTAGTGATCTCACATTTTCACGACACCGTAGAAGGGGTATACTAGCACGCCTATCAAACCCAGCCCAAAACGAAAGACGTGCGCATCGACAAAAACAACCTCTTCACTCGAATAAGCAACAAGTTTAAATAGAATCTGAGTTTGCAACATGAATGTTACCGAAAAACAAAAACAAATGTTATTAGATTTCATGAAAAAAGACGCAGATTTAGCAAGAGACAGATTGCGACACAGCCATTCAAATAAAAAAATACTGGTAATTTTTGTATCATATTAGAACATAAAACGGTTCTCATAATACAGTGATAGAATCATTGTTTTATGTTAACAAATCGAACTATTGTGCAATATATTCTTGTTCCGTTATACTGAAGGGATCGAAGGCATCGCACAGTGATCGTCGTATACGAAGCATTCGATTTTTCTGATCTCCCAAAACCACAATCATCAGCAAATTATTCATCATTATCGGATGACATTACTTAACTCGCTACGATATCAACTTTAAGTTGCTGAATTTTATTAATTATTTGGTGTCGAGATGCTACCGTCTCTGAATCAGCTATTTCATAGTAACTTGTGTTATGTGTTATCTTTGGACGTGTCGTCGCTGCGTTAGGAAGACGCTCACGCATGCGCATTTCGATTTTCGACATGACATTTCGTGTCGAGTAAACTTACGTGAATAATCTCGCATTTCCACTAGGTGAAGAGAACCGTAATAGGGTGAGCTGCTCACTTTTGTCATTTTCACCCGAACGGAGAACCGTAATAGCCCCCCAGGTCGTGATAGAAATTGTCAATATAGCATAAAGCTCTACCTGCTTATAGCCAGCGCCATAAAAATGGTGCGCCCCGCGCGGTGGGCCCCGCTCACTCTATGGTGGCTTTGGCGCGAAACATAAATACTAGATCCGAACAATTGAGAAAATTCGTAATAAAAATGGCATACATACGTACTAAAGAATAACAACAGCGGAAATCAAGCAATCGGAACCTTACTGTCGTAAAATTACTTGTCATTTGTTAGAACGTAACACTAAAAATAAATTTTATCCAGTAAAAGGGATGTCCAAACCATCAGTTTACGTGAAAAATCCACTAAGTTATCAACACTGTTAGCCGCTGCGGGATTTTCCTGACCCACGGTCTCACATAGAGGTCTGGAAATGAAGCCACATTTCAATGATGTCGTGAGGCACCGTTTCAAGATCCACTTTTTATTCCGCTCGCCGCCACATGCGTCGCTCCTATCGGAGGATATCCCCCACCCACGGTCTTCTGTGATGTCACCCTACATATAATTTCCGTGTTGTCATGTGAACTATAATCGCGGTCCGTGTCACCGAATGTTTAAAGAAAATATTCAGAATTAAACCTAGAAATATGTGACTGGCAGACGAGTTTTCGTAGCAGCGACTTTTCAGAGAATGGGTCCATCAATCAGTTTAGTCTTCAGTAAGCGTATTATTTGTTCATTTGGTTTTTTATTCGTATCCTCATCAAATATTCGGGGGCAAGGTCGACGGCGCATGCGCCTCGATCTGGAGAGTGGGAGAGACAGACAGAAGATATTCTGTCCGTGTCACACATGTACCCGTCAACAGCAATGCCACGTAGTGGCGAAAAATGTAAAGAAAAGTAGATCGACTTAGCGCGCCTAACATATCGTGGGCGTTTCCAAACCTGTATCAAACCTTTATTATTATTAGATGAAACTTCAGTGAATCTTTGCCCTGTTTTTCCCTTATAATCCAATACTTCTTGATCATTTGTGTCTCGGTCGCATCATGCGAGAGAAGTTTTTCTAAACTGAAATTTATTAAAAAAATTCGTCGATCTATGATGAACCAAGAACACCTCGTCAATCTGTTCATTCTATCAATTGAAAGGAAAGTTTCAAGGGAAATATATTTCAACGACGTTATTGAGAAGTTCAGTTAAATGAAAGCACGAAAACATGTAAAATAGTTACAAAGCAAAAGCTTTGTTTTTAAACATATAAGTACAGTAAAAGTTACTTTCTTATGACAGTCTTCATTATTTCTTTACACTCTACCTGCTAGGTGCTGTGTTAAATGCTGATCCGTGTTCTAACTTTTTTACCCATATCATAAGTAGGGTGCATAGAAAAATTACTTATCATCAATAATACATCCATTTTTTAGCAGACCAGGGGCCTCATTTATGTGCCGCCCCGGGCCTCCGACGGGCTTAGTCCGCCACTGCCATACCATTCGAAGCCCCTGGCTGAGTGATGGAGGGCTTTATTTTGGTACTTAACTCGCTATTGTTGTGTTTCTCCTTTCCACGATCCGGGAAACTCGTATTGTGGAATTTTTAATATTTTGTTATTTATTTTCTGGGTGACGGGTTCATTTGCGACCCATGGTTCCTTTCTGACTTTTGTTCCTCTCATTTAGTAGAATTGTTCAAGCCAATTAAAAATTGGACCTTGAGTTTTGGGGTTTGGGTCAATTTTGCGGGTCCATGTTGGGGGGTGATCTTCGCCGAACGTGACTTGGAGAATCACCTGGCGGAGTGGTGACACATAATTTTTATACACCCTGTACACTAAATGAAAGTTGATTTTTTAACATTTTTTTTACATATGAATTATTATCCGGTTGTTAGTCTTTAATTGATTTTACTAGTTAGTTGTTACTAGTAGTTTACTTGGTGTACACGTTTGTACGGTAGGAACACGGAATGCTTGTAAAAAATTAAAAAAGAGTGTAATTGGGATTGAACTTACGACTAATTGTTACATGTAAACTTTTCACCAACAAACACAGTCGGCTACGAATTTGTTTGTATGTGTTAATGACATTTTAAATGGATGATTAGATATCGCTAATTTTTATTTTACATGAAAAGTTGAACATTTTGTGGTTTTTTTTAAAAAGTGCATTGTCACCTCTGAGATGCATGTTTGCAACATTTCAGGGCTCCAAGTAGTCGGGAAGTGGGTGAATTATCGAATTACCGTTTCGCTTATCACAGAAAGTCAAATGAAATAAAAGCTTGTAACATCTGATTCTATCCTAGTCCCCTTTGGCAGCCCCCGATCCATTTTGGTTCCGAAAAAATAGTGAAGACTGAATGAATGATTTGCAGAAAATTGGAGAAATGACCTCACGCGCTGGTCTCCAGGACTAAATGTCGTGCAGTATTGCGGTTCGCAGGACGAGGGTAAGGACATGAGGATGGGCTGGCGAGTCGGCGACCTCGACGACGTTGATGTCATTCTCACGACGTACAATCTCGTCAGTGGCACGCCCCAGAAACCACGTTCGTTTCACGTAATGCCCATTTAGTGCGTCGTATTCGACGAGGCACACATGCGTATATCTACTCAGTAACCAAGTGTACTATTGGTACGGCGTACCGAGATTGTACCTTACAGCGTACCCCTACGGTACCAGTATTATACTGATACGCAGTTCAAGTGTATGCGATACTAGTACGGTACCGCTACGGCGTACGATAGTAGCTCGTACCAGTACCGTATCGGTATCGTGCCCTCACCGTACTAGCACGGTGGCGGTACGGCGTACTCGGTATGACGTACTGGTACTATACCGAAACTGTGCGCACGTACCCAGTAGGTACGGTACTGGTACGGCGTACTCCACCAGAGCAGTACGTGGTTATCTGGGTACAGTTATTCCCGCCTCCTCGTAAATGTTATATATGCAGGGTGTATCTTAACCACTAGTTTTCCGTTGGTGAGCATATAGGGTGTCTTTTTCCAAAGAAAACGCTTTTTTTTAAATGTCGTGCGACAAAAATTGGCCGAGATATTCACGAGCAAAGTCCAACGGTGAGTAAACCATGGCACAGTAGTTTCGGCGTCCAAGCGAGAGTAGGCGCGGGCTCGAATCCACGTTCACGCAAGTGAATTCAAATCCATTGATTTTTGTTAAATTGAACTTGAAACTGAAAGTACAAACTTTCAATTTCGAATATTCAAATTGGAATTTTGAACCTTATCCGGTCGCCGAAATAAAGTATTAAGTAATAAATAAAAAGTGTCAGACAATATTGTCCATTGTTTACTCGAAAAATCGAAAGGTCAAAAGAGCTTTGAATTGAACAATAGATAATATTGTTCAACATTTTTTATTTATTGTTTAATACCTTATTTGGGCGACCGGATAACGTTAAAAACTCTAATTTAGAAATTCAAAATTGAAAGTTCAAATCCACTTGCTGGAATGTGGATTTGAATCCACGCCCACGCTTGCTTGGACGTCGAAACTACTGTGCCATTGCTTACTCACCGTTGGACTCTACTCGTGAACATCTCGACCAATTTTTGTTGCATCTCATTAAAAAAAAAGCGTTTTGCTTGGAAAGGCACACCCTACACTGACAGAAAAATTCTATTGATATTAATAAGATGCGTCAATTTGATTTGTTTAAATTTGAATTAAGTAGATTTTTCGTAAAATCAAATTTTTCCTATTGCATTCCATTGTGGGAATTATTTATTTCAAATATTTCTTTTATTCAAACCAAGATCAAATTAAGATTTGCTTAATATCGTCTAATAACTAAATATTTTATTTATTCGTAATAAATATGTGATTCGGTTTCATCTGTTCAAAAAACAATTTGGTTGAATCCACTAAATGTATCTAATTCGTAACATTCTCTAGTTGAGGAAGAGTTTTTTTTCCTACATACATAAATAGTAGGGCTATTAATAAAAGGCATGACGAAAACTTTCTTTTTTCTAAACAACAGCCTTATGGGTGTCAACAAAAATTCAGCTTTAACTTTTACGAGAAGGGAATATATTTTTTCACGCATTCAGCCGATATATGGTGCGATCAAATAGCCTTATTATTTGACAAGATGGCATCACTGGCCCTCCAGCCACGGCCTTGAGAAGTTTCTCATGTGATGAGCGCTCCCGCGCCTTTCTGCGTGTTCCCGCCTTTCCCGAGTCAACATTTTTAGCCTCCTCTGAACCCTCGCAGGACCCATTTCTTTTGCAATACATAAGCCGCCAGCCTCCGTTGAACCGACGAAACCCCATTTGTCGAGTTCAGTGCCATGAAGAGACCTCCTCTTGGTGCAATGTAGCCTCTGTTAGACCTCCCAAACCTTCTTTCGACCCCCAGTTTCAGTAAACCGTGTAGAACTCAGGCCTCCTTAAACTGCTTTCAATCTCAAACCGTTGCCTCGACCCCACCTAACCTGCTTTCGGCCCAAATGCGATATCTTCTCCATCATCACTCCAATGTGGCATGATCGGTAACTCGTTCGATGACGAAAATAATACGTTTTCCCTGATTATCGCCCGAAGAACAGTGCAGGTAAATATGCATTATCGGATGATGAATAAATACTACACAATTAATAAAAATACATCGTCGCCTTATCAAATTATTAGTGCAATATTAATATGCGAAAACAATCAAATTTGCTCAATATCGATTTATTATTATTTTATAGGCGATTCATAAAAGAATGCTCGTATATACAGTCTTACCCCAATTCTATCGGATTAATGGGCGTCACGAATTTCCCTGTCAGAAAAAATCTCACAGGTAAATTCTTTAAAAATGCCAGGTTATCCAGTA
Organism: Ophion slaviceki; assembly: GCA_944452715.1. NCBI lineage: Eukaryota > Metazoa > Arthropoda > Insecta > Hymenoptera > Ichneumonidae > Ophion > Ophion slaviceki. The sequence continues at coordinate 52,669,913 of OX101783.1, forward strand.
TAAGCTTACGCGACTTTTTACATCCTTGACATTTCTTCTTAAACCCTCTAGTTCTTGAGTTACATTGCATTATCTAGAATTAGTCTTTTTTAGCAAAAAATGAAATAACATTGCGAAAAAAAATTGTACGAAACTTTATAAAAAACGAAAACGGACCTCCTGCTACCCCGTTCAAGTTTATCATGGATAAACGTGACATATTTTTTTACATAAGTCATGCACCCAATTCTCGATGGTCGAAAAAAAGCCGAAAAACAGTCACGTACAAAAGTGCGTACCGGGTCGAAAAAATATCATAAAAAAATATTTCTAAAAAGCAAAATAAAGCTGAATTTGTTCCCGTCAAAACGCCGTTCGGTAAATTTGGTTATCTTTTTTTTTACGAAGCTATGTAACTTTAAGTGCAGCAAGAAATATCGACTGGTGTATCCAAACTTTTAAGCGACGGTATATACTATATATATATATATATATATATATATTGTGACGTGATTTTTTGAGCCACGTCACAAAAATGCTACGGATGATCAAGATATGCTCTCGATGCCCGGGTTGCGACCCATCCGTTTGTGTTAAGGGTCTTTTCTCTAGAATGTTTGTCTCGTTACGTTTGAGGTTTTGGGTTGTGTTTCCGTTTTGGTTAGGTTGGCGTGCGGAACTCGGTCGAGCGGCGTGTGGCTCAACGTACTGAGCAATCCCGACCGAGGGATGCACCCAGTGAGGACTCTCGGGGAATCGGTGCACGCCCGGCTGAAACGCCGGCGCCCCACCGTAGTGGTGCATCGTGCTGGAGAGCGGGCCGTTTGGGTTACGGGCGGAGGCTGGAGGTCTCCGCGCCGCGCTTCTGGACAGAAGCTTTGCCCGCTTTCGCACGGTGACCCGGGGATGCGATCTCCGAGAGCCTCCATGTTACCGATGAGAAAAGGTCCCGATTTGTTACCGTTCCGTTTTCGGGGTAACTCGGGCAGAAAATATAGATTCCGAAAGGAATATTCTATCAGAATATTCCAGTTCCCGAAATAATATTTCAGCTCTCGATATTATACGAGATAAAGTTCTCGCTTGAACCGGCGATTTCGCATGGTCCGATCCCGCGAGCGTGTTGACATTTTTTTGGTCTACGCGCTCTGTCTCGCTCTCGCATAATCCCTCGCACGCCGGCCTTGGTCGCGCGAGGTACAGAGTTGCTACCGAATCTTCGCGTGAGACGGTTGTCTCCTAAACCGCGATCGCTCCCGATTTTCGAGATATCGTGAAAGAGTCGCTACCGAACCTTCGCGTCAGACGGTTGTCTCCAAAATCGCGATCGCTCCCGATTTTTGTGCTATCTAGTAAGAGTTGTCGATCAGACGTCGCGATGGAGAGACGTGTCGCGTCTCTCTCGCACCCGTGTCGTCGCGCTCTCGGTCTCGCGTAAGAGGCACGTCGTCGTGCTCTCTCGTTCCCGTGCGTATGACGTTTCGCGTGCGGTTCGCGTTCGCGTTAAGTTTCGTCTACGTGTACAGTTCTCGGGTGGGCAATCCACCGGCTCCCGCACTACAAAATAAAACCTTGTTTTATTTTATTAGTGACGTTTCCGGTGTCGCGGAAGTGACAGATCCTGTGATCGTTCACGCTACTCCCTGGTGAATCCCGACCCCTTTACCACAACCCACAGCCTGAGCGGCCGTGCAGTACCGCAACCGTCCTCCCCCGCGCAAGTGCATCCTGATTAGTCCGGTTAGACGATTCCGGCGACAAAAAAATCGAGGAGAGCTCCAGTCTCCGAGCCCGGTTCAGATTCCGGGGGAAACAAAAATCTAGGAGGGCTCCAGCCTCCGCCTGGCGGGTCGGGTCTGATCACCCCGGTCCCAGTTTATTCCGGTTGAGACGACCGGAGAAACAACGTCTCTGGCGCCCCGGGTATTGCGGATGCACCCGCACGGGGTGGACGGCCGAAGGTGACGGTTTCTCGCACCAGATCCCGATTTGAGTTCTCGTTCAGTTCTCGTTCTCGTGGTTAGAGAAAATATCGCCCGTCACAATATATATACGGGTGACTTTTATAAGGTGGACAGGTGTTTTTAGAGGGTCTTGCGCGGTGATTTTGCGACTGAAAAAAATATGATTTTTAATGGTTTTTCACGCTTTCTTTGAAAAAAAATATATCGTATTTTTGTCATGAATAGCATTTGCCAGAGAAAATAGAGTATTCTGGAAAAGAATAAAAAATCCATTTTGCGTGCAGGAGAATGAAGTTTATAAAATTCCGAACACGGGACACTCCCGAAAAACTATATTTGTGCTCCCCGTCATGGAGAAAAAAATTATCAAACATACGATTAAAGTGTATAAATCGGAATTTAATCAGTGGAACAAACGAGCTAAGTCAGGCACGACAGTGCTATAGGAAGTGCTAGTCTGCTGACGTCACAGCTGCAACTTCCGAATGGTCGGCTGTCACAGGAAGTTGGTTCAGAGTCCGATGATACGCGGTCGAGCCAAGGGACCTAAATGTGTCCCTATCTGAGAACTTGATTCAAAATAATGTCAATTTATAAAATGTTCGAGGATTCCATGCACTGCAAATACGATTTTCAATCATTTGCGATTCGCTAACAACTTTTGGAATAAATGATTCTAGCAATACATTTTAAAGTAATTTGACGTGGAATTATTAATTTTTACCAAATATTACGAGATTTCTGTCTTTTAATGTTGCATAAATTATCTTCACATGTTGTAGTTACAGAATTTTTGAATAATTTATGAAAAGTCAAAAATAAAAATGCTCGTATAATTTGGCAAAAAATAATAATTTCACGCGAAATTACTTTAAAATGTATTGATAGAATTATTTATTGCGAACGTTATTAGCGAATCGCAAATGATGAGGAATATTGTGTGCGGACCATGAAATCCGCAAACATTTTCGAAATTGACATTATTTCCGATAAAGTTCGCAATCAATAGATCAAGTTCAATCGATTATCTTAAACCTCAATCTATGAAGGTATTTCACGCACTTTAATCCCGTGAAACTGGGTCGTTTTCGTTTTTGCACTGCCAAACCAACACTTGTCGGTGGAAAAAATCTGAAAAAAATCATGGTCGATTTTAGACCGTACTTCTACAGGAATGATAAGTTTGTTTTCTTCCTTATTTTCGATTTTTTACAAATAAATATTAAGTGAAGAAAATGATCTTGGGCGGGATGAAAACGACCCAGGTTTGCGAATCGCGGGTTAGCATTTGCTCCGCAGTGGGTCAGATTGAGTCGAGAAATCTGACGATGCTGCGACAACGACGGAAGGAGCATTATTTATTTAACAAAGATAGAATCAGTGCTTGCAACGGTTCTCGGAGCACCGATCGGACATTCCTGACACTACTGCCCCGAATTCGTCTCCGATTTTATCTTATTTCCGGTCAGATCGGGTCGAGAAGTCTGACGATCCTGCGACAGCGAGGGAAGGAGCATTATTTATTTAACAAAGATCAAATCGATGCTCGCAACGTTTCTAGGGGCCTCAATCGGAAATTCCTGATAGTACTTCCCCGAATCCGTCTACGATTTTATTTTATTTCCGGTCAGATTGAGTCGAGAAGTCGGACGATGCCGCGAGAACGACGCTAGGAGCTTTGTTTATTTAACAAAGATAAAATCGGTGCTCGGAATGGTTCCCGGGGCCTCGGTCGGACATTCCCGATACTACTGCCCCGAATTCGTCTCCGATTTTATCCTACTTCCGGTCAGATTGGGTCGAGAAGTCTAACGATGCCGCGAGAACGACGCTAGGAGCTTTGTTTATTTAACAAAGATAAAATCGGTGCTCGGAATGGTTCCCGGGGCCTCAATCGGACATTCCCGATATTACTGCCCCCAATTCATCTCCGATTTTATCTTACTTCCGGTCAGATTGGGTCGAGAAGTCTGACGATGCCGCGTGAACGACGCCAGGAGCTTTGTTTATTTAACAAAGATAAAATCGGTGTTCGGAATGGTTCCCGGGGCCTCGATCGGACATTCCTGATACTACTGCCCCGAATTCGTCTCCGATTTTATCCTACTTCCGGTCAGATTGGGTCGAGAAGTCTGACGATGCTGCGAGAACGACGGTAGGAGCTTTGTTTATTTAACAAAGATAAAATCGGTGCTCGGAATGGTTCCCGGGGCCTCAATCGGACATTCCCGATATTACTGCCCCCAATTCATCTCCAATTTTATCTTACTTCCGGTCAGATTGGGTTAAGAAGTGTGACGATGCCGCGAGAACGACGCTAGGAGCTTTGTTTATTTAACAAAGATAAAATCGGTGCTCGGAATGGTTTCCGGAGCCTCGATGAACAAACAATGCTCCTTCCGTCGTTCTCGCGGCATCGTCAGACTTCCTTATCCATTCTGACCGGAAGTAAGATAAAGTCGGAGACGAATTGGGGGCAGTAATATCGGGAACGTCCAATCGAGCCCTCGGGAACCATTCCGAGCACCGATTTTATCTTTGTTAAATAAGCAAAGCTCCTAGCGTCGTTCTCGCGGCATCGTCAGACTTCTCGACCCAATCTGACCGGAAGTAGGATAAAATCGGAGACGAATTCGGGGCAGTAATGGCGGGAATGTCCGATCAAGGCTCCGGGAACCATTCCGAGCACCGATTTTATCTTTGTTAAATAAACAAAGCTCCTACCGTCGTTCTCGCGGCATCGTCACACTTCTTGACCCAATCTGACCGGAAGTAAGATAAAATCGGAGATGAATTGGGGGCAGTAATATCGGGAATGTCCGATTGAGGCCCCGGGAACCATTCCGAGCACCGATTTTATCTTTGTTAAATAAACAAAGCTCCTAGCGTCGTTCTCGCGGCATCGTCAGACTTCTCGATCCAATCTGACCGGAAGTAGGATAAAATCAGAGACGAATTCGGGGCAGTAATATCTGGAATGTCCGATCGAGGCCCCGGGAACCATTCCGAGCACCGATTTTATCTTTGTTAAATAAACAAAGCTCCTAGCGTCGTTCTCGCGCAATCGTCAGACTTCTCGACCCAATCTGACCGGAAGTAGGATAAAATCGGAGACGAAGTCGGGGCAGTAATGTCGGGAATGTCCGATCAAGGCTCCGAAAACCATTGCGAGCACCGATTTTATCTTTGTTAAATAAACAAAGCTCCTGGCGTCGTTCACGCGGCATCGTCAGACTTCTCGACCCAATCTGACCAGAAGTAGGATAAAATCGGAGACGAATTCGGGGCAGTAGTATCGGGAATGTCCGATCGAGGCCCCGGGAACCATTCCGAGCACCGATTTTATCTTTGTTAAATAAACAAAGCTCCTAGCGTCGTTCTCGCGGCATCGTCCGACTTCTCGACTCAATCTGACCGGAAATAAAATAAAATCGTAGACGGATTCGGGGAAGTACTATCAGGAATTTCCGATTGAGGCCCCTAGAAACGTTGCGAGCACCGATTTTATCTTTGTTAAATAAATAATGCTCCTTCCCTCGCTGTCGCAGGATCGTCAGACTTCTCGACCCGATCTGACCGGAAATAAGATAAAATTGGAGACGAATTCGGGGCAGTAGTGTCAGGAATGTCCGATCGGTGCTCCGAGTACCGTTGCGAGCACTGACTCTATCTTTGTTAAATAAATAATGCTCCTTCCGTCGTTGTCGCAGGATCGTCAGATTTCTCGACTCAATCTGACCCATTGCGGAGCAAATGCTAACCCGCGATTCGCAAACCTGGGTCGTTTTCATCCCGCCCAAGATCATTTTCTTCACTTAATATTTATTTTTAAAAAATCGAAAATAAGGAAGAAAACAAACTGATCATTCCTGTAGAAGTACGATCTAAAATCGACCATGATTTTTTTCAGATTTTTTCCACCGACAAGTGTTGGTTTGGCAGTGCAAAAACGAAAACGACCCAGTTTCACGGGATTAAAGTGCCTGAAATACCTTTATAGATTGAGTTTTAAGATAATCGATTGAACTTGATCTATAGATTGCGAACTTTATCGGAAATAATGTCAATTTCGAAAATGTTTGCGGATTTCATGGTCCGCAAACACTATTCCTCATCATTTGCGATTCGCTAATAACTTTCGCAATAAATAATTCTATCAATACATTTTAAAGTAATTTCGCGTGAAATTATTATTTTTTGCCAAATTATACGAGCATTTTTATTTTTGACTTTTCATAAATTGTTCAAAAATTCTGTAACTACAACATGTGAAGATAATTTATGCAACATTAAAAGACCGAAATCTCGTAATATTTGGTAAAAATTAATAATTCCACGTCAAATTACTTTAAAATGTATTGCTAGAATCATTTATTCCAAAAGTTGTTAACGAATCGCAAATGATTGAAAATCGTATTTGCAGTGCATGGAATCCTCGAACATTTTATAAATTGACATTATTTTGAATCAAGTTCTCAGATAGGGACACATTCAGGTCCCTTGGCTCGACCGCGTATCATCGGACTCTGAACCAACTTCCTGTGACAGCCGACCATTCGGAAGTTGCATCTGTGACGTCAGCAGACTAGCACTTCCTATACCACTGTCGTGCCTGACTTAGCTCGTTTGTTCCACTGATTAAATTCCGATTTATACACTTTAATCGTATGTTTGATAATTTTTTTCTCCATGACGGGGAGCACAAATATATTTTTTCGGGAGTGTCCCGTATTCGGAATTTTATAAACTTCATTCTCCTGCACGCAAAATGGATTTTTTTGTCTTTTCCAGAATACTCTATTTTCTCTGGCAAATGCTATTCATGACAAAAATACGATATATTTTTTTTTCAAAGAAAGCGTGAAAAACCATTAAAAATCTTATTTTTTTCAGTCGCAAAATCACCGCGCAAGACCCTCTAAAAACACCTGTCCACCTTATAAAAGTCACCCTGTATATATATATATATATATTTGTGGTTGCGTTAATATATTCGAATATACACTACCAGTGAAAAGTATTCGGATACTTCAGATAATTGCAAAACTTAATATCACTTAGGATAATTGCAAACTTATGGTAGAATAATTATTATTTTACGAAGATACTATAAAGCTCTGTATAATTAATTAATTATACAGAGCTTTATAGTATCTTCGTAAAATAATAAATAAAATAAATTATATAACTCTAACATTATTTGGCAATTATCCAGAGCTCAAAAGTTTTGCGATTATGTGGAGTGTCCGCACACTTTTGGCTGGCAGTGTAGATCTAAATAACATATAATGTTGATATCTATATGAAACTTTAGGGTGATAATTATAGTCTATTTCATGTTCTAAAAGATTGAAATTGTCGGTTTGGAATTCAACTTCATTCGATTTTGTGTTTATTTTTTCCCTTTGTTTTTGTTTTTTTTTTTTCGTTTTTTTTTGTTCATTCAATAATGAATCGATAAATGGCGATGGCCGATTACCGTCGATTTCAAATAATTTTTTTTTTTATTTTTCGTTATTTTATTTTTTAGCACGTCGGAAAAAAAACAAAATATTTCCACGTGTATGTATGAAACATATTTTCATTTCTTTTCGCTAAACATTATGATATTAACTAACCGCGTCTATTTGATTCTTTTTTATTTGAATTAACGAGATATTTAATAGAACCAAATTTTTTCTATTACATTTCATTATCAAAATTATTGCTTTCAAATATGTTTATTTATTCAAATTAATCTATTTAATATCGTCCAATAACTAAATATTTTATTTGATCCTAATAAATCTGTGATTCGATTTCATGAGTTCAACATTTTCATCTGTTCAAAAAAACAATTTAGTCACGTTTACTGAATGAATCTAGTAAATTTGGATTAATTTACCTTAAATCGAATTTTCGTAGAGTTAACCATTTTTCGATTTGATTGAACTAATAGTCCATCTTTATTGCAACACTCATATCAACGGGACGTGGGGGTGGAGAAGGTGAAGGGAGAGGAATTACACACACACACACACACACACACACACACACACACACACACACACACACACACACACATACACACACACAGACACAGACACAGACACAGACACAGACACAGACACAGACACACACTGACACACACAGACACACACAGACACACACGCCCACACGCCCACACGCACACACGCACACACGCACACACACACACATGCACACACGCATGCACGCACACACGCACACACGCACACACACACACACGCACACACACACACACACACACACACACACACACACACACACACACACACACACACACACACACATACACACACACACAAGAACTGATGAAATGGGTAGCAAGGGCCTGTGATGCTACGATGCCGAGAAGGCGGGAAGGAAACCATCACCCCCCTATGTATTGGTGGAACGATACGATTGCTGGGCTACGACGCGAAACCAACCGAACGAGGAGGCTAGCCTAAAGAGCTAGGGGCAAGGATTCGCACCAAGCACTAGAGGCGAAGTACAAGGCGACACGAACTGCGCTGGCTAAGGCAATCGAGCGGAGCAAAAGGCAAAGCTGGATCGAGCTACTCGGTGAAGTCGAAGGTGATCCCTGGGGCAGACCTTATAAGGTAATCATGACCTGCCTGAAAGGGCAGCCAAGTCAACAACCTACCTGCCCAGACCAACTCAGGAAGATAATGTCAACTCTCTTCCCCCAACAAGAGGAACTCAACTATCAAGTGGAAGTTGAGGACATTGAAGCTATCCCGCCTGTTACGCAAGAGGAGCCGCTCCGATCGTGCAGAAAGGTGGGCAATAAGAAGGCACCGGGAATGGATGGCATCCCGAACATCGCTATTAAAGCAGCCGTCAACGAAGCTCCCGGATTGTTCATAGAAATGTACAATGCATGCCTCAGGGAAGGCAAATTTCCTGATCCATGGAAATGGCAGCGACTTGTTCTCTTGCCAAAGAGCAAAAAACCGCCGAACGATCCATCGTCATATCGTCCGTTGTGCATGTTGGACACCGCAGGAAAAATCCTGGAGAGAATTGTCCACAATCGGGTAGAAGCCGCTATCGGGAACTCCCTAGCAGTCAATCAGTACGGCTTCCGTAAGTCCAGATCGACGCTAGACGCGATAAGCCACGTGGTCACCACAGCGAGCCAAGCTATCTCCGGCACAAGATGGAAAGGGGGGGCAAAGAAGTATTGCCTCGTGGTCCCCCTCGATATCAAAAACGCTTTTAATTCAGCCAGGTGGGGTAACATCTGCTCTGCGCTGGATAAGCTGAACGTGCCATCCTACCTGAAAAGGATAATAGGAAGTTACCTTGAGAACAGGTTCCTGAAGTATGACACAGAAGTTGGACCACGAGAGTACAAAATCACTTCTGTGGAACATAATGTACGATGGCTTGTTGAAACTAACACCGCCACAAGGAGTAGAGATAGTCGCCTTTGCCGATGACGCCGCAGTGGTTATCGTTGCGAAATACCCGGAAGAAGCTAACAGGATGTTCAAAGAGACATACACCCAGAACCAGCACTGGATGGGTACAGCTGGCTTGAAACTAGCTGAGCACAAGACGGAGGCTGTGCTGATCACCAGCAGGAAGAAGATAGAGACGATAGAGCTGACTGTGGGACATCACACAATTACGTCACAGCCCAGTATAAAATACCTGGGTCTGACGATCGACGCACGACTCAGCTTCAAAGAGCACATAGAGTACGTCGTTGGCAAGGCGGGAAAGGTTAGAGCGGCGTTAGCGCGACTGATGCCAAACATAGGCGGGCCGAGGCAAGCGAGGAGGAAGCTACTGGCATCAGTGGTCACTTCGGTCCTGACCTATGGTATTGCCATTTGGGGCAATGCATTGACTACCGAGAAGTACCGACGAAAGATGGCAGCGGTCTACCGGCTCAGCGCCTTAAGGGTTTCCTGTGCGTTTCGCACAGTATCGGAAGATGCAGTGTGCGCACTCGCGGGAATGCCACCTATAGAGGTCCTGGCTGAAGAGAGAAGATCCCTATACCACCAGAGAAGGTCACCGGCAGGACTCCAAGAGGAGCACAGAGAGGAAATCGGGAAACGCCTACAACGCTGGCAGCGAAAGTGGGATGCTTCCGTGAAGGGGAGATGGACATACCGCCTAATTCCCCAGATAGATGGTTGGCTGAACCGCAAACCCGGGGAGGTCAACTACTACCTAACGCAGATGCTATCAGGCCATGGCTGCTTCAGAGCATACCTGCAGAGGTTTGGTCACGATGAGTCTGCGGACTGTCCGAATGGATGTGGAGTACCAGAGGATGCTGAACACGCATTCTTCCAGTGCCCACGATACCAAGAAGAAAGAGAGGAACTGGAGGAGGTACTAGTGGAAGCACCAACTCCAGAGACCTTGGTGGGACTCATGATGAAATCAGAAGAGAACTGGGTAGCGACTAGTAGTTTCGCTACGGCGGTGCTCAAGAAACTGCGCCAAGAAGAAAAGAAGAGAAGAAGCGAGACAGCGACGATAGCCGCTGATGCTTGAAAAAGAGGAAGAAAGCCAGTCGGTACCATCGGAGGAAGAGCTACGGCTGTGATCACTCTCGCGAAGTAATGCTTGGCGGCGGTCCCGCGGGAGTAAAATAGGTCAGTGAGAAAGAGGTTCAGGGTTTTAGTTCGTACAGCAAGTGCGCGAGTCCCACACACGGGTTGCATGGAACGGGTTGCATGCAACCTACAGTGCACAAAGCATTTCCCCCCTCTTAAAAAAAAACACACACACACACACACGCACGCACGCACGCACACACACACACACACACACACACACACACGCGCGCGCGCGCGCGCATATATATATATGAGTTTGTTTGAAAAATCTATAGCATGTTATTCGATAAAACTCTACAATTATCACAATGATTTTAACAAATTGATATAGCTTATGTGATACAACAAATAGTTATAGGTATTCATTTGGTCTCTTATGCCATATCAGCGACCAAAATGTTATAAGCACTCTGTAGCATAGGGGCAGCGTGCGTAGCTATGAGTAGGTAGGTACTAGGTTCGATTCGTATATAGGGCAAATATTTTCTTCGAAAAAAAATCATTTCTAACGGCCAGGGAATGACGAATTACGATGAAAAATCGTTGCGGTAAAGCTCTTAATTGAGAAATTCATTTTATATTCGATTTATGAAATATGTTATGCATATAGTACACTTAACTTTACAGTGTACATTGTTAGCAAATGAAGATTCATTTGAATCTCATCTTTATTAACATATATAAATATCTTTGAAACAAATATGATCGTAGTAGGCTGTGAGACAAGGAAAAAACCTATTTTATTCAAATAGATCCTATATAAATTGACTTTTTTGTTTAGCAGTGTACAGTAGGCCGAAAGGGGGGGATGCAGTAGCTTCTGCGGGAGCGCTCGAAGTAGGCCCACCTGAGGTTCCGTAGGTTCAGTTGTGGTCCTCACTGACCTCCTTTGAGTCAAAATTCTACTTTCTGCCATGCCGGAGGTTCATCGGAGGCCCTAACGCATAGTATTTTCAAACATTGTATCCCCCGTTAGATACCCAATAATCAGCTCTCGCCGATTTCTGCTCGGAGACGGAAGCCTTCATTTTGTGGGTTGAACGCGGCTCGAACATTTCGACTCGAGGATGCGCCGGCAACGCGACAAAAATTTTCGACCAGCACGTGACAACGTTATGCGTGGTCTATCGAGTTGAAAGTTGCGTTTTCGTGATTTTTTTCTTTGGTGAATACGACTTGCCTCTGGAATATGGACGAGGTAACCGAAGAGTGGTTGGAAATTCACGGTCTCGGTGAATATATCAGTGCATTCAAACGTAAGTACCGGGTAACTTTTTCATATTTGCCCTCAGTGTGAACCGGCCATCTTTTTCACGTTGTGCGACAATTGTACATTGTTTAGCGTCAGCATTATAAATAAATCACAATCTTATCGGGCTCGGGGTTATTTCGACCCACCGAATATTTTTTCAGAGAATCGGATCGGTCTCTCTGAAATTGAGGATTTGCCCTTGAATTTCGTTGGCACATTTATCGACCCTCCGGAGATCGATTGAGATTTCAAAAAGCGGTTCGAACTCTCAAGATTTTGTCAGAAAGTTTAGCGTCCGCCTCAAATGAAAGTTTAGCGTCCGCCTCAGTGTGTGTGTGTGTGTGTGTGTGTGTGTAAAGTATCATTATTATATCTTATCTGGTATCATCACGTATTCCACTTAGGATTTGATGACGTTTTTGCAATCCTGCATGGACGGTAACATAATCCTAGCGACTTTTCACGCCAAGAGAAAACTTAACGAGTTTGCACGATGCAAATTGACCGCTGTCGTAGTCGACAGGCTTTTGATGCAATTCGGCAAGGGTTTGGAAAATGAACACTTTGAAGTAGCTGTTCAATTAATATGCGAATTACTTCCAACAGAATCGCAGGTGTGTATATTTCTTTTCCTACTTTTAGATAAAAAAAATGTTCTACTATTTCTATAAGATCATATACTTACGAGTCTCTAATTCTTTAGGGCGCATATTATATACCACCTTTTACTGATAGTAAAAACAATCGATTTCACAGAGCAAGTTGCCGTACCGCTATCGTAACCGGAGAACAACCTTAAAAAACATGGTCTGCTGTCCCCCTCAAAAAATGAAATAACGGCTGAGTGAATAATCATTGATATCGAAAAACGTAAGCACATGGCTTTTCGATATCAATGAAACCCTGGACGCAAGTTGTAGAACTATGGACGAAAACGACGCCGAATCGATTGCAGCAACTGCAAAAAGATTCTGCTATCACAATAACGGACATCGTTAAGGAATGTCCCGCCCTAAAGCATCCACTAGTATGTACACTGGTAAGTATATTCTCATATTGAGGCACGAATCAATTACATTTGCAATTCATTCCTTCCCGCTAAAAATTAAAATTATACGTGATCACAGTTCATTTTTCATTACATCTGGAATTTATGAAAGTGAAAAAACTACCCTTTGTACATTAAGCTCGTGGTATTCAATCAAAACCTTTTCGTGGTGCAAAATATAAATGTAATGTACAACCATAATGCCTGATACGCAAATAACTCTTAATTGTGGCTTTCGAAAATAGAATTCGGTTTTTTTAGAATGATGTAATTTTAGGTCCGAAAACATTTCCAATTTATCTATAGGGATTTTGGCTATACATTACTTCCGTAACATAGACTTTTAACAATTTATTTACACATAATGGAAAATAAAAATGTAATGAAAGCTAAGCGTCTCTTATCAATTATAATCGTGCGACATCTCTAATTACAAGTCATTTCCGTTGCCCTATATGTTTCTATTGATTTTGACATTGCGCATCCCGGAAAAAGACGTGGATTGTTGCATGGGTGGCGCACACACTCAAACTGTGGTGTGCAATGAAGGCGCGAGCGGTAAACGACAAAGATGCTTCAACGCGAATCGTTTCACAATTAAAGGATTCAACTGATGGTAAAGCAAATAACACTGAAGAACGGAGTTATTTTGCTTGAACTGTATTCTATTTGAAATTTATTTATTTCAGCGTGCAAAGATACCGCACTATTGTATCTGATACCGGCTTTAATGCCTCCCAGATTAATCGAAAAGACAAAAAAAGTGTCGTGGAAGCCAACAATTGCAGAATCTCAAGACAGCTTCATTCTCCATGCTAAGCTATTTTATCATTCAATACGATTATTTATCTTCACGTAGTATAACATATCCGGAATCCCAATACTCTGTCCAATTTGTATTTATAAGCGCGTAATAATAATCATTGTCCATTGTTTCTTTTAGACCGTGGCGGATCTGGGAATTACCCTTCGCGAGAGACAGACAAAATATAAAAAATTGAAACGATCTGTTCAGCCTTTCGTCGTTACTATCGGAGAATCGTTGTCCAAAATCAAAAACTCTTATGTTGCGCTGGTATATTCGGTATCGCCTTGACTACCCACTTGCAGCGGTTGATGTGTGCTTCAAACTATTCCATGTCTGGAATATCCTAATCTGGAATATCCTCCGGAAGCTCAGAATACGTGGATGTTTGTACAGAGGTATTTTTATAAAGTAACAACAAACTTCGACAAAGTCTCATGCTCTGTCACCGCTCTGATTAGCGAACTCTGAGATACTCTTACGCTACGTTTCAAATTGGCTTCCGCTAAATATCAACGCACTAATTGTCGTAATGATATAGATGATTAAACGATCAAGTTATTATCGGTATAATAGTTTAGAAAAAAAAACGAATACCCAAGTATGGACTTACATCCGATACGCAAGCATTTGTGAGACTGACAGCGGTAATTCCTTTGCTCACGTAGCTCTACCCATGTAATAGACTTAACTAAAATTCGCATTTTTTCAATGATTTGTTTTATATTGTGATACACTTCTGCGTGTAAGATTTTTATTTGAAGGTACTCTCCATTGTGATTTCACTATTGAAGTACTTTTTTACATAATAGTTATTGTATCTTCGACAACAAAGTATTATCGTTAAATTCAAGAATTACTCATATTATTAGTTCATGCTTTCTTATTCATTTCGATTTTAACCCTAACCCCATGTCGTTGTTTTTAGCACCCGTAAACCTTGAACACGGGTCATTAGCGTGCGTCGCTTATTTAACTATATTATTCTGTAAGGAAAAATCTGAAAAAAATCGTAGATCTTCTGTGAACTTCTAACTATGCGATAGAATTGTTGCCAGTTCCGAAAATCCCTTTTTCAATAAACATTTTCATCAAAAATCAGAGGCATGCTCCACGTTGAAAGATTTGGCATGGACACAAACGATCCAAGTTCAAGGGATTAAGGTGTATACCTGTTCATTTAACGATGTAAGCAAATATTGTACTACGCAGTGTATTACCCCCGGACAGTTTTTGCATATCCAGATGTATCATAACCACACGAGAACGTATACATGTAGAAAAACTAGATGTGCGAGAACATTTCAACGTCTCGATTCGTTCAAGCGACATGTACAAAACAAACACTCTCAAAGGCCGGTCATTAAAAAAATCCGGCAGTAATAGTTGATACCGAAACGGTAAACATTAATCCGATTGATCCTCTGCCAACAGCCGAAAATATTCCAGAGCAAATTATATCAACCATTAGCCCCGTTCACGTTACTTAAGCTTTAACAAGGTTGTCACAGACGTATTTGGCAGAATTGCATTCAGACCAAACCTTATCTCATATGGCACTTCAGCGAATTATTAACAATACTTCTGGGTTTATGTGTAACATCGGTACACTAGTGGAAAATTTGGTAATTTCAGAGTCGGCTTCAGAAACTAATTTAGAAAGTATTCCGAGCTTTCTAAACGATCCTTTTCCCAGTGAAGGGACTGAGTATCGCGCGAACGCAATTATTGCAGAAAAGTGGCTCTTTTGTCCGGCCGGAAAAAAATATTTATCGGTCAAGAAATTCATGACAAAATTATCGACGATGCGATCGTAAGCGTTCCTGTTGCCGTTAATGTAACTTTCATACCTTTGCGTAAGCTTTTAAAAACATTATTTAACGTACCCACTGTTCTAGAAGCCGCAAAATCTTTCCTGTCTAAAGAAGTTAGTGGCTATATCGATGATATCGCTTATAGTTTATTCTGGCGACATAAGCGACAACTGTTTTGTTTAGCTTTGGGGAAAATCTCGGATTCTGGTTGGAAGTGAACGGGTGGGAAAATCGTGGGAATATTCTTGAAAACGTTGGGAACGCGCCGGAAAATGAATAGACGAAGTGCACTCGCGTTAATATAACAAATATCGGTTTATTTTAGTATCTATTTAAACTAGTTATAACTTAACGGAGTTGAGCGGAATAAAATTGATGCGGAAGAGTACCGAGGTGACCGTTGCCGTGACTAGTTAACGCGAGCGTAAATCGCGTTAATGCCGTTTAACCGAAGGGTACCGAGGATACTGTAGTCGTGACTTGTTAACGCGGGCGTAAATCGCGTTAATGACGTTCGCGACACGAAGGGGGGAGGAGCCCGAAGATGAACCGATCACCGAAGAGACTTGAAGACGAATAGGATGAAAAGAAGGATAATTGATACATTATAACGGTGAAAATAGGGGGAGAAAATCCCTGCGCCCGGACACTGTACGAGTCAAGCGCGCGACCGGCGCACAGTAGGAGAAAAGCCCAAAAACCTGGCCAAAACCCCAAAAAATAAATTTTCGAAATAGGGTCAGTTGAGTAGTCATTCAGGTAGAGGACTAGTAACTGCATTCTATTGTGGAAGGGAAAGCCCTTTAAGTGTATACCTGCGCCGCAGCGTCAGTTGGCAGTTAGTGTTCGTGAAGAGTGTACGTGTCACGCGCTGAACAGACGAAAATAACGCTGACTTCAAAAACCCATAACTTTAAAGTGACGGGTTTAATTTCAATTCTGCAACATGGATACGACTTCTGGAGGTATGTAGAACATGTTTTTACATCGGTTGAATCTAAAGTTTATGTATAAATGATTGAAATGTAGTATAGCCTTCGGCATAAATAAAATTGAATAATTTTGAAAACTTATATTTTCAACGGTCCGAAAAGTTATATATTTTGTCACATTTTGCAAAACTCCTAGTCTCGGCCTTTAGTTTAATGTATAAGCTTTCGAAATTTACAAGAGTTACCTGCGGAAAACGTGCGTCTTGTCCGTTATGATTTTTTTCGCATCGTGCGGTAGCCGAGCGTGCACGCGGCACTATTGAGCAGCCTCTGCGCCTCTACCTGAGAATGGGTGAAGTAGCATCATAACGGACAAGACGGCTGTTATACGCTTGAAATAAATTATTTTAATATATATGTATGTGTATATATATATATATATATATAAATTTTCTGTGATTTAATTATGATATATACGTATGCATATATATATATATATATATACATATTAAAATCAACCACATAAAAATTTCTTAAATATGAATGAAATGTTATAACATTCAAATAAAATATTTGAATATATATATATATATATATATATATATATATATATAGAGACGAATTTTGCGCCGAGATTGAAGCCGTGCCGGGAGTTGTAATAGATACAAACTCGGATAATGATTCTGACTCCGACTCCGACTCCGATTACGATTTTGATTAAGAATAAAATTTTCTATTTTTGAAACGTTCCGTATGTATTTTGGAAATAAAAATAATAATTGCGTAGAATACACTGTTCACGTTTATTTTATTATGATGATTTTTTTAAATATATTAATTTATATATTTAGCAGGATACTCGGCCATTTTGTTTATAACAATTTGCTGTAAGCTCTTTGTTGCAAGTTATAAACAATAGATATCGGATTGGTAATCAGCGACCTTGAAAACCCGTATATACCAATTTTTGTCAACATCTGGTAATTTTTTAACGTTCATGTCGGCCATATTGGATCGGCCATTTTTTTTACGATAATTTGGCTTGCGGATTCGTAATCAGCGACCTTGAAAACCCGTAAATACCAATTTTTGTCGACATCTGGCAACTTTTTAACATTCATGTCAGCCATATTGGATCGGTAATTTTGTTTACGATAATTTGGCTTTCAGATTCGTAATCAGCGACCTTGAAAACCCCTGTAAGCCAATTTTCATTCCCGTCAAAGGTCATTTGAGGTTTTGGCCAGGTTTTTGGGCTTTTCTCCTACTGTGCGGCCGAGAGACGTCGACCTCTAGCGAGGTCTCCCGGAGATTAGGGAATCGGGGTTGGAGTTTCCGAAACATTCTCCCCGCCTTCGGTGACGGGCGTCGACGAAGAGTCCACTGGAAGTACTGCCAACTTGGCAGTCGGTCGCTTGAAGGTGGAAGTGGCCGTGCGAAGTGTCACTACCCTGGTTAGACCATCCGACCCGGGGTGAAGTTCGACCACTTGTGCTAATAGCCATCGTGAAGGTGGAAGTCGCTCGTCCGTGATTAGCACGAGTGAGCCGATTTGGATTTCATGTGAAGGGTGTCGCCATTTGGAAATCGACAAGCTGCGCTGAAGGTACTCCGAAGACCATCTCTGCCAGCAGTGTTGTAGTTTGGCCTGAAGGAATTGCCACCGTGAGAGTCGAGGTTCCGGAATTGAAGTAAGAGACGGTTCTGACACGGTGGTGAGTGCCTCGCCGATGGTGAAGTGACCCGGTATGAGGGGAGAAATGTCCTCGGGGTCGTCCGATAATGGACAAAGTGTCCTAGAATTTAAAACAGCCTCCACTTGCGCAAGAAGAGTCGTAAATTCTTCGTACGTAAGTGAGGTTTCTCCGATTACCGGACGAAGGTGGTATTTCGCGGATTTTACCGCAGCCTCCCATTTTCCACCCATGTGAGGTGCGACCGGAGGGTTGAAGGACCAATTCGTCCCAAGGTTGGTCAGCAAGATGATCGTAGAATTCATTTCTGCTGATCCAGCCTTGAAGAGAGTACGAAGTGCAGTATCTGCTCCGATGAAGTTGGCACCGCAGTCACTATAAAGTGTGTGACATATTCCTCGTCGTCCGGAAAAACGCCGATAGGCTGCAACGAAGGCCTCTGAAGTGTAATCCGTGACGAGTTCGAGGTGGACCGCGGAAGTAGTGAAGTAAACAAAAACGGTAAGTTAAGCCTTGTACGTTTTTGTTCCTCGTGTGACTCGCGCAGACGGAAGTTGACCCATGAGTTGCTGCGCTTGAAGTCCTCGAAATCTGGCACACGTGGTGCACCGAAGGATGTGTGATCAATTTGGAGCCCGGCCACCCGGAATCCAGTACGATCAACGGAGGAAGCTTAACGTGGATTGGGTACCACCGTGAAGCGTTCGAAAGTGCGAATCAGCGATGATCAATGAAGTGAGCTGAGAGGTCCGTGGCAATATTGGCGGATGTTTTGCCTCGGGTTGTAGAAGTGCGTTCGTCAACCGGCCGCCAACTCGAAGGGTCCCTAGTTGGTCGACAAAGGGGTTGAGGGCGGCGAGGGAGTGACCCCGATTGAGGGTCGCTCCGCTCGCAATCATCTGAAGTTCAGCCGAGAAGTGTGTGCGTTGAACGAGGCGTATCCAGAAGAACCTTGCCTCTTCCAAATCTCGCGGGTTCAGCGGGTAGGTCATTGAAGCGTGCGGGAGCCGTTTGAAGCGGGCAACCGCTCTCTGACACACTGCCGTGATCCGAAGAAACCGAGTGAGCGAGGAGTACCATTGTAGAAGGTCCCAAGTTTGAGGACTAGGCTCGGAGGTTGTGGTGAAGGCGAAGCCTGATCGTTGCTCGAGGTCGCCATCCGGTGGAGGTTCGGCTGAAGAGACTGACCATGAAGCTGGTGGTCGCGCGAGCCACTCAGGCCCGTGCCACCAAAGAGGGTGCTTGGAAAGTTGTCTGGGAGTCTGTCCGCGCGACGCATAGTCGGCCGGGTTCTCTCTTCCGGAAATGAACCGCCATGTTGCGTTGAAACAGAAACCTTGGATCGAAGTGACCCGATTTCGGATGAAGTCTTTCCATCGGGCCGGATTTGAAGTAATCCATGTCAACGCAACTGAAGAGTCCGTCCAGAAAGAGACTGGAACATGCGTTAAGTCTAGGGTTCTCTGAACGTAAGAGGTCAGCCTTGAAAGTAGTAGTGCCGCCGATAGCTCGAGCCGCGGAATTGTGAGTCGTTTGAGGGGGGCTACTTTCGTCTTCGAGCAGACGAGGGTGACCGTGGTGACCCCGTCGACTGACGTTGTTCGGAGGTAGATCACGGCTGACATGGCGAGTTGGGAGGCGTCCGAGAATCCATGTAGCTCGACAGTCGAAGAAGGCGAAATGTGAAGCCATCGCGGGAGATGAATGAGCGACAAATCGCTCAGACTCTCTCGGAAGCGTAGCCATTTTTCCTGAAGTCGAATTGGGAGCCCGTCGTCCCAGTGAAGTTTTGCCAGCCACAGCTCTTGGAGGAAGACCTTCGCGATGATATTGACTGGCAAGATGAAACCCAAGGGATCAAACAAGGATGCCGTTTCTGATAGAACGGTCCTTTTCGTGATATCCCGGTTGAAGGAGAGCTGAAAAAGGAATCTGAAATTGTCCTCGTTTGGAGTCTATACGAGGCCCAGAAGTTTGACGTTGGGATCTTCCGATTGAATCACAACCGCATGCGATTGGGACTCCGAGGTAACATTCCGAAGGGCTTCCGTTGAGTTAGCTGACCATTTTTGAAGTGGAAAGCATCCGCGCTGACAGATTCCCTGAAGTTGTTGTGCCGTTGCCTGAAATTCGTGAATCGTGTCGGCACCGCCGAAGATATCATCAACGTATCGGCCGTTCGTCAAAAGTGAAATCGCCAGTGGGACGTCGTGCCCCTCATCCTCGACCAATTGAAGCATGACCCGGATGGCGAGAAAGGGAGCACAAGTGAGGCCGTACGTGACTGTAGTCAGATGATATGGGACGACTCGACCCTCCTGGTCCACCCATAGGATTTGCTGGAGGTCCCAGTCGTCTGGATGGACTGCGATCTGCCGGAATATTTTCGCGACATCGGTGGCGAAAATGAACCGATGACGTCTGATCCAGAGCAGGACGTCCGAGGTATCTTGTTGAAGTTTGGCCCCGGTGTGAAGAATGTCGTTGATCGACACACCGTTCGATGTTTTGAAGGAACCATTGAAGACGACGCGAAGTTTCGTAGTGGCGCTATGGGGCCGAAAAACACCGTGATGTGGAAGAAAAAACCGTGGTCTCGAAGACGCCGCCGTTGGGGCACGAGCCATGTGAGACAGGTTCTCGTATTCTTGGAGGAAGGTGTTGTAGAGACCGCGATACGACTCATTTGTCGAGAGTCACCGTAGAAGTTGGAGAAGGCAGCGTTTTGCACCAGTGTACGAATCTCCGAGTAACGAAGGAGGCTTCTTGAAGGGGAGCCGTACTATATATCGGCCCGTAGCGTCTCTCGTATGAGTGTCCTTGAAATGTTGTTCGCAAGTGGATTCGTCCGGGTCGGTTATAGGGGCCGAGTCCGGAGGAATTTCCTCTTGCTCCCAAAACTTCGACAATAAAGAAGTGACCTCGTCTTCGATGGAGACATATTGAATACGAACCGAATTTGAGGTGGAGCCGTTGACAGGACAGAGTACGATCCATCTGAGAAGCGTGCGCTGAGCGATGGGATCGATGGCATGACCCTTAACAACGTCTGACTCAACCAGAAGACCGTACGCGTCAGCTCCGATGATGACGTCGATTGGTCCCGGTTTCAGAAAGTGCGGGTCTGCCAGAGGAAGTCCTTGAAGATGGTCCCATTGCCCCGAATTAGCGAACGAGGGAAGCGTCGAAGTTAATACGTTTAGAATAAACGCCGTCACTATGAAATTTGAGGTTGAATCATGGATTGAAGATACTGTGACGGTGGTAGCTCCCCGCGTCCATCCCGCTGGCTGGCCTCCGATTCCGTGGATGTTGATGGACGCGGCCATCCTTTGCGTTCGAAGGAGTTGGACCATGCATCCGGAAATGAACGAAAGTTCTGCGCCCGGGTTTATAAGGAGTCTCGCCCGCTGCGAGATGCCCGATGAGGAGGTCAGAGTTGCTTGGCTCGTAGCTAGCAGGACTGACGATCGAATGGCCAGAGCGTTTGAAGGGTCCTTGGAAAAGTGAAGAGGAGTACCCGTGGTGTCGAGGAAGTCCGAGGCGAGCGAAGAAAAGAGGTGAACCGGGTGGGGTTGCGAGCCAGCCGTTGCGTCGCACTGTTGACTGTCGCCTAGTCAACCCTGAGTTTCGCTTGGCGACGAAGTGGCCAGTGGCTTGCTCTTGGGCGTTCGACTCTACGACGAGGCCCGAGAAGTCGACGGTCTGGATGTGGAGGCGGCCGCTGCGGAGTTCGAAAGTAGGTGTATGAGCGTGTGGTGCTTGCCGTTGCACTCGAGACACCGACCAGTGATCCGACAATTGCTGGCCGAGTTCGGACCGAGGCAATTAAAGCACAAGCGTCTCTGTTCGGCGATGAGACGTCGCTCCTTCGGTGGCTTCCGTTTGAAGAGGTCGCACTTCGAAATGAAGTGAAATCCGAGGCAGAAGTGACAGCACTGTGTCGCGCTGCCGGCTGGTTGGAGGGGAGCAGTAGCGGCATCCGCAGCGCCCGTATCAGCCGTCCACACTCCATCCTTGACCTTGAGGTACGGTGGAGGGGATCCGAGTGCTGGCATCGCCTTAGCCGAAGGCGCAGCCCGTGCCGATCGTGAGGTGTTCGAGGCAGCCGAAGAAGTAGATCGATTGATCGTTGAAGAAGGCCGTCCAACGTCGATGCTCTCAAGTGCGCGAGCTCGAGTGGTCAAAAACTCGCGGAGTTGAGGAAGTGTAGCCGATGTGGTCGAAGAGCCCAATCTCAGTTCCCATTGTTCACGAGGGTTGGAATCGAGGCGGGACACAATGAAATGTACCAAGATGATGCTCCACTCATCGACTGGCATCTCCAAGGACTTCAGCGCATTCAATACCTCGCTTGTGGTACTGATGAGCGTATTCAATGATTTATACGACCTTGGTGTTATCGTCGGCATGCTGAAGAAGCGATCCAGATGAGATGTGACCAATAATCTTTTGTTTTCGTACCGGGCTACGAGGAGATCCCATGCCGAGATGAAGGAATCCGAAGAGAGCGGCAAATTGGCAATGAGTTTGACGGCATCGCCCTTTACCGAGAGCCGAAGGTAGTGCATCTTTTCCACGGCGGTTATATTCTGGTTTTGGCCGATCAACGAGACGAAGAGATCGCGCAACGGCCTCCACGAATGAAACTCCCCGTCAAAGAAGGGAACCCTTAATTTTGGAAGCGCGCTTCGTATGTTTGAGGTGCCCGAAAACGCCGAAACGTCCGCCAGATTCGCTCCTGTGGGTTCGACCTGCTCGTAATGCTCCTTGACCGTGAGCAGGCTTACCTTGGCCTCTTCGTAGGTTTGCTGACAGCGTGATTCCACGGCGTCCTTGAAGTATGGCGCTTCCGAGAGGTTTTCGCAGTTCATCTCGAGCAGCGCGATATGTTCCCTTTGGAAGCGGTCCCAGTTGGTTTCCAACAAGGACAAACGCGTGGTGGCGAGCGTCTTGTTGGTGTTTTGAGGGGTCGCGCTCCTCGTCTTCTCAGCAAGGCTCGAGATGCACTGAAAAGTGCTGACGAGGCCGGCAATGCGACGTTCCATTTTTGCGGTGTTGCTCGTCATTGTCGAGGTGTCACCGTTTGATACACGAAATCGTTCTAATTATCGGGAAGCGTCCAGACCCGAAAACCCGAAAACTCGAGAAAAGTCCGAACGAAAGGCACGAAGCGTCCAAAACGAAAACTCGCGAAAGACGAAAGATGGCGCGAGACTTCGACGATCGTAGCACACGCGAGAACAAATGGCGTGAAGCGTCCAATGCCGAAAACACGAAAACTCGCGAAAACGAAAAGATGGCGCGAGACGTCGACGTTCGTAGCACACGCGAGAAATGGCGAGAAGCGTCCAAGCCGAAAGATCACGAAAAAAAACTCGCATAAGACGAAAAGATGGCGCGAGACGTCGACGATCGTAGCACACGCGAGAAATAGCGAGAAGCGTCCAAGCCGAAAGATCACGAAAAAACTCGCATAAGACGAAAAGATGGCGAGAGACGTCGACGATCGTAGCACACGCGAGAAATGGCGCGAAGCGTCCAAGCCGAAAAACGAAAACTTGAGAAAAGTTCCGAACGAGATGCACGAAGCGTCCAAATCGAAAAATCACGAGAAAACTCGCGAAAGACGAAAGGATGGCGCGAGACGTCGACGATCGTAGCACACGCGAGAAATGGCCAGAAGCGTCCAAGCCGAAAGATCACGAAAAAACTCGCATAAGATGAAAAGATGGCGCGATGCGTCGACGATCGTAGCACACGCGACAGATGGCGAGAAGCGTCCACAAGAACCACGAAAAATCGTGAAAATGTCCGCCTGAGATGCTCGAAGCGTCCGAGAAACGAAGGGAAACTTTTGCTAGACGGTCTCTTGCACGAGAGCGCACGATGTCGCGAGAACGTGGTTGGAAGAAGAGACGAGATCGGTCGGTTGACCGGCACGTGAAGCGTCCGTTGGACCAGACACAGGCCGACAGTGCAGCCAGATCGCGCGCAAAAGTTACCCCCTCTCTAGTCTCTTGCGCGCCCATCACACAATCATAGTAGCGCGTGTCCGTGAGCGGGCGACACTCGGACGTCTTCGGAAAGAGCCGAGCGCCATCGAAGTTTCCCGACCGCCCCTTCGGCAGCTACACCAATACATGGACGCTGAGCACGTTTATGTGCGGCCAAGCCGAAACGAAGGCTTCGAGGGAAAAAGCAATCTGAGCACGACTCGCGCGTGACGTCACCCGACGGCACGAGCGAGGCGTTTAGATGATTTCAATGTTTATTTCGCTCTTGATTCTCTGCGTTATTAATGTATGCAAAAAAAATGTATCGCACATTCTGATCGCTTATTTTTTTAGTTTATACGTTAATTTAAATATAATAATAAATATAAATTACAACTTATTTATCTTCTAAAATATTGTTTACGCTTTACTCACACCCGTCCTTATGCCAAATAAATGATAATTCATAAAAGTAAGCGGAAATATATTTATATTCGTATTATTATATTAATTCTCATAGCTCTCATATGAAAACTCTTATATGGAAAACACAAAAAAAAACTTCAAAACCTTAGATTTCAACGAACCAAGAACATACATCTTCACATTTTCAATCATGACGAATTTTTAAGAACAATATCATCACAAACACATCTGAACCAAAACAATATACATCACCTAAATTATCAAAACATAAATCAAACAACACAAAATCACAACATCTTATACTCAACTCTTACTAATAGACACCAGGACACAAATAATAATCTTTCCACTGATCCTCTGTATATCCTCTAATAAAATTTCGACAATCACATTAAATAAAACGAAAGAATGGCTTATAAATCTCTCCAACATTGATATTCCGCTACACATTTCCACATTCTTGTCTCTAGGTGAAAAGTTTTGTTTTCCTTACCTCAAACTCTCAAACATAAAAACTCATATCCACAAATCAATCTCCGGTCTTGAGTCCAAATTAAATTTTTTACTCAACAAACCTAGACAAATCGAAATTAGAACCAGATTCACTAAAATCTTAAACAAAATAAATTTCAAATTCAAAATTTCCAACACTAATCAAATTATAAAACACACGTCCTCATTCTTAAAAAACAACCCTCAACTTTTAGTTACACGAGCTGACAAAGGAAATTCAACAGTCATTCTTAACAAATCAGATTACATTACAAATACTCATAATTTACTCGCAGATTCCTCAACTTACAAATTAACAAATAGAAATCCCATCAACACTCTACAAAAAGGCATTAACAATATTCTTTCCAGATGGAAAACCCTAAAAATCATTGATGAAACAAAATACAAATACTTAAAAGCTGAAAATTGCAACCTATCTCGTCTCTATTGTCTGCTAAAAATTCATAAAAATAATTGTCCACTTCGTCCAATAGTATCATCAATAAATAGTCCAACACATAAACTAGCTGAATTTATACAATCTAAACTTTCTAAATTAATCAATACGACTAATTCACACGTCAAAGCTAGTTTCCACCTAA
Organism: Ophion slaviceki; assembly: GCA_944452715.1. Classification (NCBI taxonomy): domain Eukaryota; kingdom Metazoa; phylum Arthropoda; class Insecta; order Hymenoptera; family Ichneumonidae; genus Ophion; species Ophion slaviceki. Next base: position 52,695,523 of record OX101783.1, read on the forward strand.
AACATTCACTTTCTGACATCTCAATTCCACTCAGCTACAAATTGGTCTCGTTTGATGTTGTTTCTCTCTATACCAACATCCCATTACAACTTGTTATTCAAAGCCTTCAAAAAAGATCAAATCTATTTTCAAAAACATTCCCTTTAAACGAAATAATTAAAGCCATAGAATACATCATGTTCTCAACTTTCTTTACATTTCAAAATAAAATTTACCAACAAATCTCAGGGTTACCAATGGGCTCACCTCTGGCTCCAATACTATCTAACATCGTCATGATTGATCTTGAAACAAATTGTCTGGAAAAATTAAAATTTTCGTTACCACTACATAAAAGATATGTTGATGATATTATTATTGCTCTACCAACAGACAAAATTGAATCCACCAAAAAGATTTTTAACTCATATAACTCAAAATTACAATTTACATCAGAAAATGAAGTAGATAAAAAAATCCCGTTTCTTGATATACTTTTAATCCATAAACAAAATTCAATTATCATAAATTGGTATAGGAAACCAACCTGGTCAGGCAGATTCATAAATTTCTTTTCACACCACCCACTTTCCCAAAAAAGCCATAATTTACATGCTAAGTTGACAGAGCAATAAAATTATCTCATCCTTCATTTCACAAAGAAAACCTCAAACTTATTAGTAACACGATAACACAAAATTGCTATCCGATCTCTTTCACAGAAAAAATAAAAAAACATCGGCTGTCCACAATCAACAATCAAAAAAAGAATAACAACAATTTTGATTCTTCCAGACTAATAAATGTTCCTTACACAAAAAACATCCATCATCAACCAATTCGTCTTTTCCAACAATACACCATAACGTTAATCACAAACAATAAACACAACATTTCATCGATTACTGGCTCCACCAAAGACAAAATAAATAACAACCAAAAATCCAACATTGTTTACAAAATCGATTGTAAGGATTGCAATGCCACATACATCGGCCAAACCAAAAGATATCTTGAAACCAGAATAAAAGAACATAAAAATAGCCTAAAACATATTACCACAATACACACAGCCTTAGCACAGCATGCAATAGAACAAAAAGATGACTTTCAATTCGACAATGTAAAAATTTTAAACAACAAAAATTGGCTACAAAAAGGCTAATCCTAGAAATGATCCAAATTAAGGCACACGCCAACGCCATAAATTTTAGAACTGACATACAAAAACTAAGCTCGATCTATAACTCTATTATATAACTATTAACATATTTTACAATACTTTACTTGACATAACAATTTAAAAATTATTGACACTATAATTTAATTTTAAATACTCTTAACATGATGCACCAATTTTATTTCTCTTGACACGTCACTGCCTAAAGGATCTTTCACCCCCGATTCGCAGAATAAAGACTCTAATAAGCTTCACGAAATTAAGACACCACTCAGTTTCTCTCGAACTCTCCGTGATCACACAACTCAATATGCAATTGAGAAATGTAGATTTCGAGTTTTTGTTTATTTTGGAAGAAAATTTTTAAAATCTCAAACTCAATAGGTAATCATCACAGTCATTTGATGCTTTATTAAAATTTCTTTTAAATCAATCACGTACATTAAATTTTCACAAATAAAACACAACACTTTCTTATAATTATTAATCCCTTACAGATGATAAAAATCGCTAAGAAAACGATAAATTCTTCCATCTATTGAGTATACTCCAGCAAAACAGTATTTACTTCCATAAATACTGTCTTTTGAAATAACCTTCCAAATATAAGCAAAAGCTAGAAACACCAACAACATCGAGGTTAGTCGTGTCTCATATTTCATTTCTTTATAACTCCATAGTATAATAAACCACACTCTCACACATCACTCATTTCAAACACCGATGAATAAGAAGAATTAACGCAATACAAGAACTTATGCATATCAAATCAATATAGTTATAACCAAAACAGAATTAACATAACAGTTATACAAAACGACACAACAATTTTATACGTAACCATAACATAAAACATTCGTGTATTTAATTCCTTCAAACTTGATTTGTAAAATTTGTGTATCAAAATTTATAGAGAAAAATATAATTTTCTCGAAGGGTCGAAACGTAAGAAAGCATCATTTATTTCCATCGCTGACAGTGGAAAACCTCTATTGGCCGGACTGAAGCCGAATCTTCAACTAGCAACTCGACATCAACACGGCCGCACACATCTTTGACACATTAATTCTCATACTTTCATCGAGCGATAAAGCATTATCCCCAAAAACAAGCCAATCATCCATCCGGCCGCGAATCGTCAGTACCAGAAAGTGCACATATTCTACAAGCGGTGAGATGGTCTCGTTGGTAGCCTTCTTGGCTTCGGTCCGCAGGGGCGCGGGATCCCGCGCGTTCCCCGCGCTCAGTGCTTTTTTTAAAATGATTATTACTATTAATTCTTATTTGATTATTTTTATTAGATATCATTATTATTTTAATAAGTTATCTCGTAGTGTCGAAAAATTTATCGCGCACTCCGACCGCTTATTTTATTAGATTGTACGTTAATTTAAATGTAATAATAAATCTAAATTACAACTTATTTATCTTCTAAAAAATTGTTTACGCGTTACGCGTTTACGAAATATATTCATATTCGTATTATTATGTTCATTCTCAAACTTTCATCAAGCGATAAAGCATTATCCTCAAAAACAACCCAATCATCTATCCGCCGTTTATTATACTATGGAGTTATAATAAAATGAAATATGAGAAACGACGAACCTCGATGTTGTTGATGTTTCGAGCTTTTGCTTATATTTGGAAGGTTATTTCAAAAGACAGTATTTATGGAAGTAAATACTGTTTTGCTGGAGTATACTCAATAGATGGAAGGATTTATCGTTTTTTTAGCGATTTTTATCATCTGTAAGGGATTAATAATTATAAGAAAGTCTTGTGTTTTATTTGTGAAAATTTAATGTACGTGATTGATTTAAAAGAAATTTTAATAAAGTATCAAATGACTGTGATGATTACCTATTGAGTTTGAGATTTTAAAAATTTTCTTCCAAAATAAACAAAAACTCGAAATTTACATTTCTCAGTTACATATTGAGTTGTGTGATCACGGAGAGTTCGAGAGAGACTGAGTGGTGTCTTAATTGCGTTAAGGCCTATTAGAGTCTTTATTTTGCGAATCGGGGGAGAAAGATCCTTTAGGCAGTGACGTGCAAGAGAAATAAAATTGGTGCGTCATGTTAAGAGTATTTAAAATTAAATTATAGTGTCAATAATTTTTAAATTGTTATGTCAAGTAAAGTATTGTAAAATATATTAATAGGTATATAATAGAGTCATAGATCGAGCTTAGTTTTTGTATGTCAGTTCTAAAATTTATGGCGTTAGAGTGTGCCTTAATTTGTATCATTTCTAGGATTAGTCTTTTTTAGCCAATTTTTATTGTTTACAATTTTTACATTGTCGAATTGAAAGTCATGTTTTTGTTCTATTGCATGTTGTGCTAAGGCTGTGTGTATTATGGTAGTATGTTTTAGGCTATTTTTATGTTCTTTTACTCTGGTTTCGAGGTATCTTTTGGTTTAGCCAATGTATGTGGCAGCATTGCAGTCTTTACAGTCAATTTTGTAAACTATGTTGGATTTTTGGTTGTTATTTATTCTGTCTTTGGTGGATCCAGTAATCGATGAAACGTTGTGTTTATTGTTTGTGACTAATGTTATGTTGTATTGTTGGAAAAGACGAATTGGTTGATGATGGATGTTTTTTGTGTAAGGAACATTTATTAGTCTGGAAGAATGTTTTTTTATTTTTTCTGTGAAAGAGATCGCATAGCAATTTTGTGTCATCGTGTTACTAATAAGTTTGAGGTTTTCTTTGTGAAATGAAGGATAAGATAATTTTATTGCTCTGTCAACTTAGCATGTAAATTATGGCTTTTTTGGGAAAGTGGGTGGTGTGAAAAGAAATTTATGAATCGGCCTGACCAGGTTGGTTTCCTATACCAATTTGTGATAATTGAATTTTGTTTATGGATTAAAAGTATATCAAGAAACGGGATTTTTTATCTACTTCATTTTCTGATGTAAATTGTAATTTTGAGTTATATGAGTTAAAAATCTTTTTGGTGGATTCAATTGTGTCTGTTGGTAGAGCGATAATAATATCATCAACATATCTTTTATGTAGTGGTAACGAAACTTTTAATTTTTCCAGACAATTTGTTTCAAGATCAATCATGACGATGTTAGATAGTATTGGAGCCAGAGGTGAGCCCATTGGTAACCCTGAGATTTGTTAGTAAATTTTATTTTGAAATGTAAAGAAAGTTGAGAACATGATGTATTCTATGGCTTTAATTATTTCGTTTAAAGGGAATGTTTTTGAAAATAGATTTGATCTTTTTTGAAGGCTTTGAATAACAAGTTGTAATGGGATGTTGGTATAGAGAGAAACAACATAAAACGAGACCAATTTGTAGCTGAGTGGAATTGAGATGTCAGAAAGTGAATGTATTAGGTGGAAACTAGCGTTGACGTGTGAATTAGTCGTATTGATTAATTTAGAAAGTTTAGATTGCATAAATTCAGCTAGTTTATGTGTTGGACTATTTATTGATGATACTATTGGACGAAGTGGACAATTATTTTTATGAATTTTTAGCAGACAATAGAGACGAGATAGGTTGCAATTTTCAGCTTTTAAGTATTTGTATTTTGTTTCATCAATGATTTTTAGGGTTTTCCATCCGGAGAGAATATTGTTAATGCCTTTTGTAGAGTGTTGATGGGATTTCTATTTGTTAATTTGTAAGTTGAGAAATCTGCGAGTAAATTATGAGTATTTGTAATGTAATCTGATTTGTTAAGAATGACTGTTGAATTTCCTTTGTCAGCTCGTGTAACTAAAAGTTGAGGGTTGTTTTTTAAGAATGAGGACGTGTGTTTTAAAATTTGATTAGTGTTGGAATATTTATTTTGTTTAAGATTTTAGTGAATCTGGTTCTAATTTCGATTTGTCTAGGTTTGTTGAGTAAAAAATTTAATTTGGACTCAAGACCGGAGATTGATTTGTGGATATGAGATTTTATGTTTGAGAGTTTGAGGTAAGGAAAACAAAAC
>OX101783.1:52700846-52808346 GCA_944452715.1 Ophion slaviceki
CCAAAGGAGATGTCCATCATCAAACTACACGACAAGGAGAAGACAAGCTGAACCGCTAACGCTCGCCTTCGACGCACCATTTGCACGGGACTGTTTACCGGCCAAGTACAAAATGACAAACAAGTGGTTGGAACGCAATTTCCATGGAATACGATGGGATCACGGCGGCATACCATACGGGGCAGCTAGGAGGCAATTCGAGAAATCTTGCAAGGAGCTCCCACCGTCTATGCGAAGGAATTCGAGAAATGCGCATGGTTTTCAAGATTCACGGATCCCGCAACAAAGTTCATCGACTTGGAAACTCTGGACTGACCATCGCTGCAGAAGTTGCCAAAAATCACAAACTTCAAATGCCCCCATCATTCCTTCAGGACGAAATTCAACTGCGCCCATGACAATGTAAAATCGCTGAAAAGCTGGTTGAGCATATACGAAGCGTTGTGTGAGCGAGGGATTTTTTTTTAAATGAACAAAAAACTTTTCGATGGATATATATATATACCATTTGTATTCTTTATTTATTCTACGATGAAAATTGTTTGAATTTCACCTTCCCTTACATTTCGGTAAAACAGGTTTTTTTTAAATACATTTGTACAAAGTCAAACACTTAAAACGTTGAAAACGATTGCGAGACGACTGTGATCCGGACGGCTGTTCCACTCAATGATACTGCCCCAACGAATTTGCCCTTTTCCAACCGTGCTCAGAGAGAATGGAACTTGACGTTGTTGTATTTTCCACAACTGCATGTAGAGTTGACTATTACGCGCCAGTTGCAGCATACTCTCGATGATGCAAACAGCCGTTCGACGATGGCGTACCAACGAACTTCGTCTTTTCCACCATGTGTGCTCAGAGTTGGACAAAGTCTATGCTGCTATTTTCCACCATTGGATGTCATCCAGAGATGATGATCACGCGCCGCTTGACGCATCTGCTCGAACGTTTCCAAATCTTCATCGAAGGCCTTCACAAGTCGCGCTGGTAAGAAGACAGTGAACTCATCCGCGATGTAGCGTTTCCCAAACTTGGTTTGTACGGCCCTCATGTCGGAGATTCGATGATCCGAGTGAACGCGGAGTTCCGACAGTTTCTTCGTTGGAAGGAATTCTGCCATCACGCTGACTTTGTTTATACTCGACAGATCCATCTTCCCATAATTTCAAAGTTCCTTTTTGGAGAGATGTGATGTTGCGGTGGAATAGTGCAGTTTAAGCTTGGTCCACGAAATTATAAGCTTCCTCGTAACACTCCTACTCAAATTTTTCAAAATCCTCCCCACTTTTCCAATCGTGAAAAAAAATCAGATTTAAACACGTTAGAAGAACCCCATACGTGAAGAATTCCCCCCCTCAAGTCTCTACACTTCTCCAGTTGTGAAAAACAAGTTCAAACACGTCTGAAAATCCTCGTACGTGGAGAATTTCCGCCCTCGTGACATTTTCGACACTCCCGACGTTGAGGTGGGGAACCGTCAATGTGATCTCTCATCTGCGGTGTATTATAATGCTCCATGCATGAAAGATGTGATATCACTTCACTGTCTTTCCGATGATGATCTGGCAAACGATCCCACAATAAACCAATGTAGTTTCCCCAATAATTTGAGAGCAAGACCTTTAGAATCTGTTCGGGCTCGTTTTTGGTCAAGTCCAGGGGGTGCTTGGCCGGATGCACTGCGTACATACTCGCACATGTGAACATCCTAACGTTATATTTCGGAATGATACCGAGACGTCGACGAATTGAAACTTTTTTATCAAGAGTGCAGCTCGAGTGGTCCATCTGCGGTCAAAGTCTTTGATGATAAATTCATAAAGTTTATAGTTTTTTCAAGAAAACCCCTGACTTGTCATGACCTGTCTCAAGTGTCGGCGAGACTTGAGTTGATACGCATACAAACATTTCAAGGATTTCGGAAAAACGAATGCAAGGCACTGGAGCTGCATGTAATAAATAAAAGGGCTTTGAAGGGCCTCCTTTTATGTGATCTTCAAATTGTTGAAATTTTTCCCTATCCATATACGGTTGTCACACGCCCATATCGTGTCCACGTTTTCATGCACGCACACACACGCGCGCGCACACACAAACACACACGCACGCACGCACACACACACGCACGCGCGCGCGCACACACACACACACACCCACACTAATTAGTGTAGAATTAAAAACACCCCGCTTGCATCGATGATAATATTTGTTATGTCTATAATAAGTTAGAAGATTTATGGGTTTTCAACGGTCACTCACCATGATCCCCGCCCCCACAAAACACTCGGCGACAGCGGCTTCTCCCTCCCGCCACCCGCTCTTCGGACCACATGGCTACCCCCTCCACAGAGACCCCCGGTATCCCCCCTCGTAACATCACGCCCCCCCCCCCCCCGCCATGCATACTAGACTTCGCCGCGCTCGACCCCCGCCCCGTCGCCCCTGAGATCCCGCGGTTAGAGCCGGCCTATTACCACTACTGTTTTCTTATCATTTTAAAGCTTTAAGTTTCTAGCGTTGAGATCTGTCGGCAAACATTTTTTGTGAGGTACGGTCATCGCGCAATCATGAGAAATAGCGCGAGAAAAAAAATGACCAATTTTTTTTTTCTTTTTAACGTTTCACGAGCGCAGCATTTTTTTCAGTTAAATCAATAAATAGGTCAGTTAGCTTGTTTATTCAGCTTCAATTTCGTTCGTTATTAGTCTCTCAACGTCCATTTTTTGCTGAGTTATCCGACCTTGAATGAAAAAGGATCCTTTTGTCTTTGATCATGGATTTTTTTTTCACTCTTAACATTGATATGAAAAAAGTACGAAAAATTGACGTTTTACGGCTTTCCAGTAAATCTACCACTACCCTACAATCGTTGATGGAAAGACTAGGGTTGCCAGGTTTTTTTTCAGCTTGATGTATCCCCAATAGCCCTGTAAATTTGCGAATTAATATGTCGCACTGTTTTTCCGGACCGATTGATCAAAATTCACAACACAATAGAAGGAACAAGTCCATCGTTCCTTAAGATCGTGTAATGATCATCAAAATGAAAAGACAGCTTTTTTCAATTTTTTCACAACTTTGCACTAGTTGCTTGTTAAATTTGAGAAAAATTTAAATTTTTTTTTAATTTGTAAAATGTTTCAGGAAACAACACTAACTCATTTTAAACACGATTCGGTCTTCGCTCACCATAATTTCACTCGTCGTTATTTTCATTAATTAAAATTTGATACCTCCAAGCTGTATTCACTACTCTTTCTGAAAACATTTATGCGAGTAATTCTCGATATTTTCTGAGAAGGTTACCAGGGTTACAATAGAAAGTTCTTTTCAAACCTCATTTTTTTCGGAAAGAAAAATTCATAATCAGTATTTTTCAAAACTAATCTTTTTTATTTTCGGTAAAATACCTCGAAGTTTCGGCAAAAAAAAATCATCAAAAGTTTGTTTTTAATTTAACTTTTTTCAAGTTTTGCCTAGGTGACATTGAATGTTACCAGTTTTGCGAATTCAAAAATGTCATAATTGGCAAAGGTCAATGTCACCTAGGCAATACTTTAAAAAAAGTGAAAGTTTATAAAAACTTTTGATGCATTTTTTTGCCAAAACTTCGAGGAATTTTACCGAAAAGAAAAAAGATTAGTTGTGAAAAAAAAACTATTAATGAATTCTATTAATGAAACTTCCGAAAAAATGAGGTTTGAAGAGAACTTTCTTTTGGAACCCTAATAACCTCAGAAAATATCGAGAATTACTCGCATAAATGTTCTCCGATAGAGTAGTGAATACAGCTTGGAGGTATCAACATTTAATTAATGAAAATAACGACGAGTGAAATTATGGTGAGCGAAGGCCAAATCGTGTCTAAAATGAGTCAGTGTTGTTTACTGAAACGTTTTACAAATTCAAAAAGAAATGGAAAAATTGTTTTGTACACTTTGATCAATCGGTCCCGAAAAACAGTGCGACAGATCAATTCGCAAATTTACAGGGCTATTGGGGATACATCAAGCTGAAAAAAAACCTGGCAACTCTTTCCATAAACGCTGGCAGTGTAGTGGTAGATTTACTGAAAAGCCGTAAAACGTCAATTTTTTGTACTTTTTTAAAATCAATGTTAAGGCGGAAAAAAATCTCAAAAATCAATGAAAGAATTTTGTAGGAAATGTATTCAAGTTTTCGAAGCTGCCCTTTAAATCCTTGTGCGATCATTAGTTGCTGAGATATCGATAATCAAAGACAAAAGGATCCTTTCTCATTTAAGGCCGGAGATCTCAGCAAAAAATTGACGTAGAGAAACTAATAAACAACAAAATTGAAGCTGAATAAAAAAGTTAACTGACCGATCCATTGATTTAACTGAAAGAAAATTTCCTGAGCTCATGGAACCTTGAAAAGGAACACAACAATTTCGACATTTTTTTTCTTGCGCTATATCTCATGATTGCGCGATAAGCGTAGCCCGCAAAAAAAAATTTGCCGACTGATCTCAAAACTAGAAACTTGAAGCTTCAAAATGCTTTTTTTTCATCTCGATACGACTATTTTTCACACAGATACAGCGCTTAAAAGAACACTTAAAAAAAGACACGGAGCATTCTGTTCCTTTAATTTTTTGGACTAGTGTATTTCATAATATGCTTTCCGCAACAATATTTTTTTTACGTTCCGCGTGAAAAATAATAATATAAATATGAGAGATATAATAGGGCGGGCGGAAGGGTCAGAAAATGAGAAGAAAAGTACCAATATAAAGGCAAAATATGCGAGCAAGAAAAAAGTGGGAAACATGTAGAAAGCGAATAAAACTCAAAACATGATTTACGTTAATGCAATCAATTATTTAGATAATTGAATCTGTAGTATACAACTAGATGGAACGAGAGCGCTAATATCTTCATATGAGCGCTGTCATTCGCAGTGCGTCACCAGCAAAGACTTGCTGAGCGGTGCGAAGCTCTTCGCACCTACCAATCACAAGCGTAGTTGAGATAAAAGTCCATTATTTAATAGATTGATTGCAAATGTTGTCACTGCATTTTGCAGCGAGCCGCCGGCGACCGCCTACGGTGTGTCAGTATTTACGTAAATATTTGGCAACAGGCTTTATTCGAGAAGAAAATGCAATCAATTATTTAGATAATTCAATCTGTAGTATAAAACGAGACCGAACGAGAGCGCTAATATCTTCATATGAACGCTGTTGTTCGCAGTGTATCAATAGCAAAGACTTGCTGAGTGGTGCAAAGCTCTTCGCACCTACCGATCACAAGCGTGATCGAGAATGAATGCAAAAATAATTGTTTGCAATTATTTTTACCGTTTGTCTTTTCAGCGCGTAAGCAGTAATCTATATTTGCTGAGAGGTACAGAACGTATCGTATCTACCGATCATACCCGTGATCGAGAATAAATGGAAAAATAAATTTTTAAATAATTATTTTTCTGAATTTTTTACACCGTTGTTTTTTGCAGCGCATAAGCAACACTCTATATTTGCTGAGAGGTGCAGGAAGTACCGTATCTACCGATCATATCTGTGATCGAGAATAGATGCAAAAATAATTATTTAAACAATTATTCTTGCGTAATTTTTACACCGTTGTTTTTTGCAGCGCGTAAGCAGCAATCTATATTTGCTGAGAGGTACAGAATGTACCGTATCTACCGATCATATCTGTGATCGAGAATAAATGAAAAAATAATTATTTAAATAATTATTTTTGCGTAATTTTTACACCGTTTTTTTTTGCAGCGCGTAAGCAGCAATGTATATTTGCTGAGAGGTATAGAAAGTACCGTATCTACTGATCATACCCGGGATCAAGAATAAATCCAAAAATAATCGTTTAAATATTATTTTTGCGAACTCTTTGCACCGTTGTTTTTTGCAGCGCGTTAGCAGCAATCAAGAAACGCGGCATCGTCTCGACGCCAAGTAATAAAAAAAAAATTCGACGCCACTGATCGATGCCACCGATCTCGACGCCACTAACCGACTGACGAACACGCCGTGACGTTTTATACAGTAAGATGGGCTTTAGCAGACGACGTTTTAACCTTGTTCCGATGTTATGCGAAAACGCGGCCACAAATCGAAAATCTAATGATAGTTTACCAATGTAATGTGATTTTTTCCTATCGATTTTGTTCGGGCTATTTTTCGATTTGTCCACTCAATCTCGGGATCTCATAATTTACGGCCGAATTTTCGGGTGATTTTTGGATGTTGGATTTTTGGATAGCGTTGATGTGAAAAAAGAAAACAAACGGCGCTTATTAGATCCAAAAATGTATTTAACAAAGGTTCACGTCATTTCAAATTTAGGTGTGGATTATTTATTTTGATCTTAACACGCGTATATTAGCCATGGCGCTCGCGCGGAAACCGTCGGAAAAACAGCGAGGACGATACGCAAATAAATACAGACTAAGTTAAAAATTCAATAATGTGCTCATTTCTTTCACTTGCTTATATAAAATGAAGAAATTCGCAGACAGACGTGCATGTGTAGTTTTTGTGTGCCCTAAGAGCATAACCTAGCTTCTATACGTCATTACAAATTTGTGTGTTCATAACCTCGTTCCATTAACATTTTATGAACATATCTTTAAAATTTTATGAACAGAATCTTAGCATAGACGGTGAAGTTTTTTTTTTGTAGAAAATGCATTCGGCTCTGTAGAATTTATTGACGCAGAGCTTGACAATTATTTTGCCTAAAATATTATTCATCGCTGAAAAATCTCTCATGAGAAATAAAAGCTTTGTGCAACACGATATATAATCCTAGATCCCCTACGGCGTCTAATAGAACATGTAAAATAGAACGCCATTACACGACCATCCCAAGTTCTTACGAATTTAGTTCATACGAAGCCGTGATCAATCATACAGGTATCGAATAAGCGGCCTAATTGACATTCGTGCGATGCAATCGACACCTGTGTATTTGATCACGGATTCATACGAATAAAATTGGTGCGAACCTGTGATTGTCGCGTAATCGTGTTCTATTAGGACAACACCTAATGTTTGGCTGGATATCACAGACTCAAGCCTGACAGCGCCATCATATGCCTCGCCATTCTTTTTATACTGTGGTGATCACCATATTTGATTGTTGCGGCTGCACAATCTACGTCTACATGGAAAGATGATAGTCCGCCGTCTCTAAGAAATCTTCGAGTGCCAAACCTGCTGCATCGAGGACTTTCCTCGGTTATGTCGTTCAACACCTCCAAGTTTATCGTCCCAAGTGCGCTCAATGCGTCAAATACTATGGAAAGCCAAACTTCAGATACTCCATGTCGCTCGATGCCTCGGATTGAGCAACATTTGGGCATGAAACCCTTTTCCGGTACGGAGAGCGACAACGAGACCTTTTGACATTCTTCCAGCTTGACATAAGATAACAATAATTAAAACATGAAGAATGAATTTTAGCATTTTTCATAAAATGAAAAGGCCTTAGGACTATTGTGCCATCTGGCCAAGGAAGACCAGATTGTGGATGATTGTGCGCTTTTTAATGTTAACATGAAAGTGTGATTGAACCTGCATATTGTATGTGTTACGCGATTATCAGCTATTATGTAAATTGAAAATAAGATGATTGTCAACGAAACCTTTTTTTTTGTCAGACCGGCTTTAGTTCTAATTTACTGTAAAACAACCTAAGATTTCTTGAATAAAAATCCTGAAACTGAGTATAAATGTGTGTGCGATTTTTGTCTATTATTTTTACGCGGTGTTTACATTCCTTTATTCAACCGAATTCATTTTGAACGATAAATGTCAATTGCCTAAAAGAAAAAAAAAAGATGAGTTCTCTTTGAAAATGGGCTTTATTGAAAGTATGGGCCGGCCACGGTGACCAATGGCATTGAGACATGTCCGCCATTAAGCCTTTATGGGACGTTGGCACGCTCCACCTCTCCGTTTCGTCGCCGAGAGAAAAACTGACGTCTTCATTTACATAAAAGTCAATATTTAATAAATTCCGTAGACGGATCATTTAATGTTTGGGTGACAATTTTGATAATGTACTGAATGATTTGACATTTTTTCATAACATCCTTAACATATTTCACACTATTCCGTGTGTAAAACTGCCGATCGGCATGAGTCTAGGCATCTTCTTATGTAAAAACTGTTTGTTCAATTCAAATTAAAAATTCAATTATTAAATTAAAAATTCAATTCAAAATTATTAAAATCATATATTAAAATATGAAGGGTGCATTCAGTATATGATAACGAATCCACTATATAAATTTGAACAAATGGTAACATTTGATCACTTGACCCGAAGCTTCTTAACGATATAAGGAAATACGTGTATTCTTGAGCAGCCTCCAGCAGGGTAAATGTGACGCGTTATCCGAGTGCATCCGGTTTTTGTTTAGAATGAAAAAATCGATTCGCATTCCACTCGCTGAACACGAAAATAAAATAACGCAATGAAGTTGGACTTTCATAAAATATTTTTATTTATCTCTAGTCTTTCGCCTGCTGCAACAAACAACGCGCAATTAATGAAACATGGAGACGGTATATCATAAAGTAAAACATTAAGAGGTACAGAGTTGGGCGTCATTCTATATATAAATATGAATACGAATTTATTCACATCGTGATTTTCATGTGAATATAAATACAAATGTATTCATACTTCACTTTATGTATTCACATGCATGCATACAAATATAATTGTATTCACAAATATTCTGAACAAACAAACAAATTCACAGAAAAAATGTAAATATTCACAAAAAAGTGAATATCTACAAAAAATCCAGTGAATTAAAAAAAAATTCTCATAAAAATCTTTGAATGCAAATGTATTCACAAAAAATTGTAAATACAAAAAAATTCACAAAATAAGTTGTGAATTTTTTCATATTGAAGAAAAATTAAAATAAAATTCACAATTATTAGATTGAAATTTACACCATTAGTAAGTTCGTACGCATTTTTAAGGCGTTACCCCCACTTGTAGCGCAAAAAAAGGTCTTTTTTATGAATTTTTTTGAAGAAAACTACAAAACTTTTTTAATCGATTAATATACCATCTTAAAGAACACATCTTGAAGAACTTTCAGTAATTTTTTTATTGAAAAATATTACATTGTTTAGTGGCAAATGGCCGTCAATGAAATAATGTTTTTATATACACGGTTTGCGGTGACCAACATTGCGGCGAAGTGGATTGTCTGAAAAAAAAATGCCGATGGATTTAGTCAAATACAAGTATAAACTAGTCTTTAATCGAAGGATTTTAAAAAATATTCATTTTTCACAAAATGGCGGACAGTCAAAGTTAATGGTTCGATTTTAACGAAAAAAAACGGCCGTTTTTTGGATATAAAACGGCCATTTTATTTCGAAAAAAAAATCGAACGATTAAAGACTACATTTTTATGTATTAAATAAGCCTGCAAAATTTCAAGAAGATCGGTTTATTAGTGTTCGAGTAATCTTGGTCACCGACTTCAGAAATGCCATTTTGAGAAAAACGCGTTTAAAGTTTCAATTTCAGTTTACACGAAGAAAATATTTTTTTTTTGTCAACTTACATAAAGTCATCTATTCCGGGCCCATACAGAAGTATGGGCCTGGATACTTATACTTCAAAAAAATGCAATAAAAAAATCGATTTTTTCAAAATCGCAAGTGGGGGTAACCCCTTAAAGAAAACTTTGCCTCGAGGCAAAGAAATTTTTGCGAAATTATGCGAAAATTCCTTTGCTTCGACACAATGTTTTCTCTCAAAATATCAGGTTGATAAAAAAGTTTTGTCGCAATAATTTCAATATAATTTATTTATTTATATATCTTATACAAAACATTTCTAATCAACAATATATTCGCCATCGGTTTCTATGACACTCGACCATCTAGTTGGCAACCCATTTATTCCCTTTGCCCAAAACTGCGGCGGCTGGAACTCAAAGAAATTTGAAATATACCTTCTGAGATCGTCGACGTTTTCGAAAGTTTTGTTTCTCAAATATGCCTTCAAATGTCTGAACAAATGGTAGTCAGATGGCGCGATGTCGGGAGAGTATGGTGGATGACGAACGGTATTCCAGTGAAGCTCAGTGATTGTTTTGTGGGTTTCCTTTGCGACATGGGGTCTCGCGTTGTCGTGGAGAAGGTGCACAGTCGCGCGTCTTGGCCGTTTTTTTCTTATAGCTTTTGCCAATTCCTGGAGATTCTCGATGTATCGTGTAGAGGAGATCGTCTTACCTACAGGGAGAAAATTGTGAAACAGCATTCCCTTTGCGTCCCAGAAACAGCACAACAAAACCTTTTGTGAGTGACGATCAGATTTCGGTTGGTGTGGCGGTTTTTCTCCGATAGGAAGCCAGTAGGGTAAACGCGTTCTGTTATCATACACGACCCAGCTTTCATCTCCCGTCACAAGATCTTCTAAAAACTCCTTGCGATGGTGGCGAAGCAGGAGAGACTGGCAGATGGTCACGCGACAGTTCTTATTGTCGTCGGTGAGACGGTGTGGTATCCATTGAGCTAGAACCTTCCTGTATCCCAAGTTGTGTAAGTGATTGACTATTGACGGTTGGGTGCAGCCAAGTTCTCTTGCTAGCTCGTGCGTACTTGCTTCCGGTTTTTCTTTGATGCAGCGGAGTAATGCTTCATCATCGACGGTCGACGGTCGTCCGGAACGTTCCTTATCTTCAAGGCTTGTGTCTCCAGATTTAAAACGATTGAACCAACGCTGGACTGTTCGATGAGAAACTACGTTCTCGCTGAATGCATCCTGTATATTTTTAGCAGTTGTGCTTGCGTTTGTGCCGCGCCGCCACTCGTAAAAAATGATCGCTCGAAGTTGCTCCTGCGAGATCGAAGCCATTTCTGTCCACTAGAACGCGCGCTCGCCCTTTTATACCCTGTCACGCGGAAAAGTAGAAAACATTCTAGAATATTCTCGACAAAGCTCGATGTCATATTGCGTCAATTCGTAAAAAGACATTTTTAAAATTTTTGCGACAAAACTTTTTTATCAACCTGATACATAAGAACTCACTTGTGGTGTAAATTTTAATATAATTGTCGTGAATTCGATTTTAATTTTCTTCAACTTGAGGAAATTCACAACTCATTTTGTGAATTTTTTCATATTTATGAAGTAATATTTTAAACTCACAACTTTTTTTGCAAAAATTTCTTTGCCTCGACGCAATGTTTTCTCTCAAAATACGTAAGAACTCACGTTTGGTGTAAATTTTAATCTTATCATTGTGAATTTGATTTTAATTTGTCTTAAATACAAAAAAATTCTCGATTTATTTTGTGAATTTTTTTGTATTTACAATTTTTTGTGAATACATTTGCATTCACAGATTTTGATGTGAATTTTTTTTAATTCACAGGATTTCTTGTAAATATTGAAATTTTTGTGAATATTCACAATTTTTTCTGGGAATTTATTGGTACGTTCAGAATATTTGTGAATACAACTGTATTTGTATGCATGCATGTGAATACAAATAAGCGAAGTATGCATAAATTTTTCACTAATAGGCGTTTGTAAATCATCCTGCAAATACGTCGATTTAATAGTGGAAGGGAGTGAAGACTTAAAAAAAATAATTATAGCATTTGGTAATATACAAGGTTTCAGAAACGACGTGTCCCGTTTTTTAACTATCTGTTTAAATCTTACCCTTTTAGAATCCTTGAAAAGGTAAAAAAAGAATGCCAAGTAATGAAAACATTTGAATTCACTCCTCTTTGAACTAGCGCAGAACGAAAAAAAGATTTCTCCCCTTTCAAAAAGATATGAAATCCCCTTTAAAAACTTTTAAAGAGTAAAAAAAGAACGCCAAGTAACAAAATACCCCCGAAAACATTATTGCTTGTTTGACCATATACAAAATTCCGATTTATCTTGAAATATTTTTTAATTTTATTTAACGAATTCTTTTATTATATTTTTTCAATTAAAATGTACAAAAAAAGTGAAATAACTTTTTATAAAATAGCCAAGCAAGTTTACTTAAAAACATAAACAAAATTGTTAAACCTTAGAACTAATATTTTCCTAAATATTTCATTTTTATTTTAAAAATCACATTACTATTGTAAAAAAAAAATTGGTACTTCCATAATATAAAAATACAACGTATTTACACATAAGTACACTGGAAATGCTGTGCAAAGACTTGGCGTGCATGGTTAAGAAAAAAAGCTCGGCAAAGGATTTCGCAAAGTATGGATCAAATCAGTGATGTCCCCTAGACGACACGATACGTTAAACGTTTTTTTTTAATGCATAATTTATTGTGATCTCGCAAAGTATGGATCAAATCAGTGATGTCCCCTAGACGACACGATACGTTAAACGTTTTATTTTTTAATGCATAATTTAATACGATATATAAGTATATACTTTCTCCTCTATCAGACAACTTTATACATTAAATGAAATATATTTCGTGTATACTTTTGTGTATTGATCCGTCTTTTTGTGTATTGTATCCGTCTCTAAGCCACAGCGTCGGCAAGTTTAAAGGTCGAATTACGGTGCTGTCGTCTTGCTGGTGAAAAACGAAATATCTGAGTATCTCTCCTGATACTCATTGCGCTATATTCGATGGTTTTTTCGAGCACAGTCGAATATTTGTCAATAGTGGATGTAACGTAGCTCTGACACGGTCACGTGAATTGTGTCGACCGATATATACACCGATAACAATATATATTGATATTATTTTGTCCGAATCACACTAGCGCAAGGTGCAGGAAATCGCATTGCTATTAACACTGTTAATAGCAGTTGATGCGTTGTTACAGGTTTTGTGTGTGTGTGTGTGTGTGTGTGTGTGTGTGTGTGTGTGTGTGTGTGTGTGTGTGTGTGTGTGCGTGCGTGCGTGCGTGCGTGTGCGTGTGCGTGTGCGTGCGCGCACACAAAAAGACGGATCAATACACAAAAGTATACACGAAATATATTTCATTTAGTGTATAAAGTTGTCTGATAGAGGAGAAAGTATATACTTATATATCGTATTAAATTATGCATTAAAAAAAAACGTTTAACGTATCGTGTCGTCTAGGGGACATCACTGATTTGATCCATACTTTGCGAAATCCTTTGCCGAGCTTTTTTTCTTAACCATGCACGCCAAGTCTTTGCACAGCATTTCCAGTGTACTTATGTGTAAATACGTTGTATTTTTATATTATGGAAGTACCAATTTTTTTTTTACAATAGTAATGTGATTTTTAAAATAAAAATGAAATATTTAAGAAAATATTAGTTCTAAGGTTTAACAATTTTGTTTATGTTTTTAGTAAACTTGCTTGGCTATTTTATAAAAAGTTATTTCACTTTTTTTGTACATTTTAATTGGAAAAATATAATAAAAGAATTCGTGAAATAAAATTAAAAAATATTTCAAGATAAATCGGAATTTTGTATATGGTCAAACAAGCAATAATGTTTTCGGGGGTATTTTGTTACTTGGCGTTCTTTTTTTACTCTTTAAAAGATTTTAAAGGGGATTTCATATCTTTTTGAAAGGGGAGAAATCTTTTTTTCGTTCTGGGCTAGTTCAAAGAGGAGTGAATTCAAATGTTTTCATTACTTGGCATTCTTTTTTTACCTTTTCAAGGATTTTAAAGGGTAAGATTTAAACAGATAGTTAAAAAACGGGACACGTCGTTTCTGAAACCTTGTATATGACCAAATGCTATAAATATTTTTTTAAAGTCTTCACTCCATTCCACTATTAAATCGACGTATTTGCAGGATGATTTACAAACGCATATTAGTGAAAAATTTATGCATACTTCGCTTATTTGTATTCACATGCATGCATACAAATACAGTTGTATTCACAAATATTCTGAACGTACCAATAAATTCCCAGAAAAAATTGTGAATATTCACAAAAATTTCAATATTTACAAGAAATCCTATGAATTAAAAAAAATTCACATCAAAATCTGTGAATGCAAATGTATTCACAAAAAATTGTAAATACAAAAAAATTCACAAAAGAAATCGAGACTTTTTTTGTATTTAAGACAAATTAAAATCAAATTCACAATGATTAGATTAAAATTTACACCAAACGTGAGTTCTTACGTATTTTGAGAGAAAACATTGCGTCGAGGCAAAGAAATTTTTGCAAAAAAGTTGTGAGTTTCAAATATTACTTCATAAATATGAAAAAATTCACAAAATGAGTTGTGAATTTCCTCAAGTTGAAGAAAATTAAAATCGAATTCACGACAATTATATTAAAATTTACACCACAAGTGAGTTCTTATGTATCAGGTTGATAAAAAAGTTTTGTCGCAAAAATTTTAAAAATGTCTTTTTACGTATTGACGCAATATGACATCGAGCTTTGTCGAGAATATTCTAGAATGTTTTCTACTCTTCCACGTGACAGGGTATAAAAGGGCGAGCGCGCGTTCTAGTGCACAGAAATGGCTTCGATCTCGCAGGAGCAACTTCGAGCGATCATTTTTTACGAGTGGCGGCGCGGCACAAACGCAAGCACAACTGCTAAAAATATACAGGATGCATTCAGCGAGAACGTAGTTTCTCATCGAACAGTCCAGCGTTGGTTCAATCGTTTTAAATCTGGAGACACAAGCCTTGAAGATAAGGAACGTTCCGGACGACCGTCGACCGTCGATGATGAAGCATTACTCCGCTGCATCAAAGAAAAACCGGAAGCAAGTACGCACGAGCTAGCAAGAGAACTTGGCTGCACCCAACCGTCAATAGTCAATCACTTACACAACTTGGGATACAGGAAGGTTCTAGCTCAATGGATACCACACCGTCTCACCGACGACAATAAGAACTGTCGCGTGACCATCTGCCAGTCTCTCCTGCTTCGCCACCATCGCAAGGAGTTTTTAGAAGATCTTGTGACGGGAGATGAAAGCTGGGTCATGTATGATAACAGAACGCGTTTAGCCTACTGGCTTCCTATCGCACAGTAGGAGAAAAGCCCAAAAACCTGGCCAAAACCTCAAATGACCTTTGACGGGAATGAAAATTG
Source organism: Ophion slaviceki (assembly GCA_944452715.1). Lineage (NCBI taxonomy): Eukaryota > Metazoa > Arthropoda > Insecta > Hymenoptera > Ichneumonidae > Ophion > Ophion slaviceki. The sequence goes on from OX101783.1 coordinate 52,715,895, forward strand.
GCTTACAGGGGTTTTCAAGGTCGCTGATTACGAATCTGAAAGCCAAATTATCGTAAACAAAATGGCCGATCCAATATGGCTGACATGAATGTTAAAAAGTTGCCAGATGTCGACAAAAATTGGTATTTACGGGTTTTCAAGGTCGCTGATTACGAATCCGCAAGCCAAATTATCGTAAAAAAAAATGGCCGATCCAATATGGCCGACATGAACGTTAAAAAGTTACCAGATGTTGACAAAAATTGGTATATACGGGTTTTCAAGGTCGCTGATTACCAATCCGATATCTATTGTTTATAACTTGCAACAAAGAGCTTACAGCAAATTGTTATAAACAAAATGGCCGAGTATCCTGCTAAATAGATAAATTAATATATTTAAAAAAATCATCATAATAAAATAAACGTGAACAGTGTATTCTACGCAATTATTATTTTTATTTCCAAAATACATACGGAACGTTTCAAAAATAGAAAATTTTATTCTTAATCAAAATCGTAATCGGAGTCGGAGTCGGAGTCAGAATCATTATCCGAGTTTGTATCTATTACAACTCCCGGCACGGCTTCAATCTCGGCGCAAAATTCGTCTGCTGCAGCAGTCACTTTAGGAGCGATCAACATCGCTACAGCTTCCGGCGACAAACTCTTCAGCTTCTTCTGTGGTAGTATTCTGACACTTGAAATGTACGGATCAGAAGTAACTAAGAGCCGATGAAAAACATCTTCCATAGTTTTAACCCTGGAACTTTTTCGCGCAAAATCTTCTCGATATCGTTTGATGTCTTTGTTTCGAGCTTCCTGAGCATCTTCGGATAATTGGCCGATTGGTAATAGAGCATGAGTTATTATCACTGGACCATGAATTAATAGTTTGTGCACCGAAGTAGGCATGGAGTACCAAGGGTATAATGCAACGGTCTTTCTTGCCGTTTCAATAGCATACTGTTCAAATCTTTCACAGTTTATCTCGTGGCCACACGATATAACTTGTAGGATTACGTACAAGCGTTTAATAACTTCTTCGTTGACCCCCGTTATCGCAGCGGAAACCGTCGAATTTTCAAAGAATCGCCGAGCTGTGTTGCCATCATTGCTGCTGCCGTATCCAGGCTTTGGGCGATCGATATTTAGACCCAATTGCTTCTTGAATCCTTCTTGAATGGCCCTCTTGCGTTCCTGGGTAATTTTTTTTTCTTCGGCACTTCGAGCTTGCCATTTTTTAATGCCGAGTTTGTAAGACACGTGTAAGCAATACTCGAAGCACCGTATCCACGCATGCAGCGTCGACAATCCGAACTTCAAATTTGTTTCATTGATTTCCCTTTGCAATACAGTGTCGATGGCATTAAAATCTTTGCTGGTTGCTCCACACAAATAGCACCGTTGAGCAGATTTCGTCAATGATACAGCGTTGCAAACTTTACCATCTATCATGGTGAACAACAACTTGTACATTACGGAGATTTCTTTTCCATCTATTACACTTTCGAATGAACGAAGTGACTTTATTTGTTCTTCAACAATTTGGACTTCATTAAGTGTTGACTCTGTGTCTTCGCGTAGAAACAGTAGTCTAAGCGGTCTACAAAATCGTGGAGACGAGGGTCTGGGGTTCTTCCAAACAACTATTTCTTCCTTCGTTTGTTGATCATAACACACGAGTTGTAATGGCACGACTGAAGTAAAGAATACATGCGCATCAGATTTGCTGTCATCACTGAACGTCTGCTTATATTCACTTTGCCCAGAACTTCCATCGCAACCCCACTTGCAAATCAAGTCCATTTTACGAACATTATCTGGAGTCAATCTTTGAATGAGTACATTTTGGACGAGTAAAATACGTTCAACTGTATGATCTAATAGTGCCTGTAGTTGGACTTCTGCACTACTCTCTGTAATCCTGATTGCATCACGTGGTGGATAACAACGCTTTTTTGCTTTCATCACTTTTTCGTAAGACGGATATAGCTTACAGTTATTTTCCTTCCCTAATCTTCTCATTCCCTGGTAAGTACTCTTGGAGAATTTATATTCAATCATAGCGGAAAGTGCAGCCTCTTCGGATAAAGTAATTTCATCCGTTGCTGAGTAAGCTTTACGATACTTGGAAGCTCTTAAAGGACTCGTCATTGTTACGTCCTTAATAACTTTTGCGGCGTCGGATTGTCCTGAAGAGCGAAGGCTCATCTGAGTAGCGTATGCTAACTCGACCGAGTTGAACGATGTACGAATATCTTGGGTCTTCCTTCGTTTAGATCTTTCACTGGACATTGTAAACTCAAGGGACGGGCGGCCGCCCGTATTACCCGGGCTTGTTACTACAGTGTCTGTAGGTGCGGCAAAACATACCTGCTTGCTAAGCCATTCACCGTTATTCTTGAAAAATACACAGGATTTTCTGTGAGCTTGTTGCCACCTCGTTCTCATTTCATTGAAGAGTATCGAAAAAGTCTGTTTCGAGTCCTCAGGCACTACAACTGTACGTCCGGTGTCCTTGGAAATTTTTTCTACCATAAATTCGATCAAGGAAGCGAATTTATCGGATAAATGCTCGCTGATTATCAGAAATACTTCTTTCCTTGTCAGCATCAATTCTTTGCAACCGGATCCTGTAATAAAGACATAAAATTGTAGAAAATTGGTGTTAAAGGAAAAGATAAAATTTTCAATTAATACAAAAACTTGAACAATGTACATTATTTTACCAAATAAATAACCGCAATAATTGAAATAATTTTAAGAAAATTAGACAGAAAATATTGACATGGATTTGGTTAAAAGAAAGCTTTGCTTACTATATAATATATATATATTCAAATATTTTATTTGAATGTTATAACATTTCATTCATATTTAAGAAATTTTTATGTGGTTGATTTTAATATGTATATATATATGCATACGTATATATCATAATTAAATCACAGAAAATTTATATATATATATGGGTCATTCCATGTCAAATCGACAAATTTTTTACCTGACCACCTTTGATTTCGCTGAAAATTTTCTATCTTTTTCTACCCCCCGAAAGTTATTTTTCAGAATTTTTTCAAATTTTTTTTCCCGACTCAAAAAAAGTTATGAATTTTTTAAAAAAACCGCTCTTTTATTTTTAAATTGCCAGAACTTTTTCAAAAATTGACCGTTTGGGAACTTTTTTTTTCAAAATTTTTGTTTTTAAATGTAGTTTTCGAAAAAAAATATGAAAAAATTTTCAGAATCCCAGATATATGAAATATTTTAGTTTTTTTGAAAAAACCGTAATTTTCTCAAAGTCCGACCGTTTTTTTTTTTTTTTTATTTTGTTCTAAAAATACTTCAACTAATTCTGCAATGATCCCCGTTAATCAAAAGATGTGACGACAATCGCTTCTAATTTTTTTTCTTGATTATAAAAAAAATTTTGTTGAATTTTTGCTGATTTTATATAACTTTGTTATGAAATTTTTTTTATTTCCTCGTGAAACCTCAAAAGTTGAAAAATAAAATTTTATTGGAGAATTTCAAGTGATTATCGTCCAAGAAATTGTTATTTAAAAAAAAAAAATAATTTTTTTCTCTCATTGACGTTATTTTGTCATGTTTCAGTACCAAAATGACGTTAAGTTGTCATATTTCAGTACCAAAAAAAACGTCCATAAGAGTAAAAAAATAACGTCAATGAGAGAAAAAAATTATTTTTTTTTTTTAAATAACAATTTCTTGGACGATAATCACTTGAAATTCTCCAATAAAATTTTATTTTTTAACTTTTGAGGTTTCACGAGGAAATAAAAAAAATTTCATAACAAAGTTATATAAAATCAGCAAAAATTCAACAAAAATTTTTTTATAATCAAGAAAAAAAATTAGAAGCGATTGTCGTCACATCTTTTGATTAACGGGGATCATTGCAGAATTAGTTGAAGTATTTTTAGAGCAAAATAAAAAAAAAAAAAAACGGTCGGACTTTGAGAAAATTACGGTTTTTTCAAAAAAACTAAAATATTTCATATATCTGGGATTCTGAAAATTTTTTCATATTTTTTTTCGAAAACTACATTTAAAAACAAAAATTTTGAAAAAAAAAAGTTCCCAAACGGTCAATTTTTTAAAAAGTTCTGGCAATTTAAAAATAAAAGAGCGGTTTTTTTCAAAAATTCATAACTTTTTTTGAGTCGGGAAAAAAAATTTGAAAAAATTCTGAAAAATAACTTTCGGGGGGTAGAAAAAGATAGAAAATTTTCAGCGAAATCAAAGGGGGTCAGGTAAAAAATTTGTCGATTTGACATGGAATGACCCATATATATACACATACATATATATTAAAATAATTTATTTCAAGCGTATAACAGCCGTCTTGTCCGTTATGATGCTACTTCACCCATTCTCAGGTAGAGGCGCAGAGGCTGCTCAATAGTGCCGCGTGCACGCTCGGCTACCGCACGATGCGAAAAAAATCATAACGGACAAGACGCACGTTTTCCGCAGGTAACTCTTGTAAATTCCGAAAGCTTATACATTAAACTAAAGGCCGAGACTAGGAGCTTTGCAAAATGTGACAAAATATATAACTTTTCGGACCGTTGAAAATATAAGTTTTCAAAATTATTCAATTTTATTTATGCTGAAGGCTATACTACATTTCAATCATTTATACATAAACTTTAGATTCAACCGATGTAAAAACATGTTCTACATACCTCCAGAAGTCGTATCCATGTTGCAGAATTGAAATTAAACCCGTCACTTTAAAGTTATGGGTTTTTGAAGTCAGCGTTATTTTCGTCTGTTCAGCGCGTGACACGTACACTCTTCACGAACACTAACTGCCAACTGACGCTGCGGCGCAGGTATACACTTAAAGAGCTTTCCCTTCCACAATAGAATGCAGTTACTAGTCCTCTACCTGAATGACTACTCAACTGACCCTATTTCGAAAATTTATTTTTTGGGGTTTTGGCCAGGTTTTTGGGCTTTTCTCCTACTGTGTATCGGAGAAAAACCGCCACACCAACCGAAATCTGATCGTCACTCACAAAAGGTTTTGTTGTGCTGTTTCTGGGACGCAAAGGGAATGCTGTTTCACAATTTTCTCCCTGTAGGTAAGACGATCTCCTCTAAACGATACATCGAGAATCTCCAGGAATTGGCAAAAGCTATAAGAAAAAAACGGCCAAGACGCGCGACTGTGCACCTTCTCCACGACAAGGCGAGACCCCATGTCGCAAAGGAAACCCACAAAACAATCACTGAGCTTCACTGGAATACCGTTCCTCATACCTGTGTGAACTTGGCAACTGACTTTACAGAAAGTAATTTTTTTTTGCATTCGTTTGTACTCGGTTTGTACCCGTTTGTACCGCCTTTTATTTCGTTTGTACCTTAAGGGGGAAAAAAGTACGAGGGTATGGAAAAATGAACCGCAACCCATTTAGAGCTAAACAATTTTAATAAACGCGAATGAAAAGAGAATCGTTTGTACCCGTTTGTACCGTCGAAAATTTTTTTTTTGGAATTTTTTTTTCCAAATTTTTTTTGGAAAAAAATTTTCGATTTTTTTATTTTTTTATTTCCGTTCGTACCGACAAGTATATCGTTTGTGCCACCTAGCAATTGTTTCTACTCATTCGTATCGATGAGTATTCTACTCATTCGTATCGATGAGTACAGACAGGTACAAACGTTTTCGCGTTGGTACAAACGATTGCTCGATAGTACAGACTGGTACAAACGTTTTCTCGGTGGTACAAACGATATACTTGTCAGTACGAACGAGTGCAAACGATTCCTCGATAGTACAGACGGGTACAAACGATTTCTGGGTGGTTAAACCGATATACTCGTGAGTACGAGGGGGTAGAAACGATTGACAGATATTAGAGACGGGTACAAACGATTGCTCGATAGTTCAGACGGGTACAAACAATTTCTCGGTGGTACAAACGATATACTCATCGATACGAACTGGTACAAACGATTGCTCGATAGTACAGACGGGTAAAACCGTTTTCTCGGTGGTACAAACGATATACTTGTCTCTACGAGGGGGAACAAACAATTGCTTGATATTACAGACGGGTACAAACGATTGCTCGATAGTTCAGGCGGGCAGAAACGTTTTCTCGTTGGTACAAACGATATACTCGTCGATACCAACGGGTACAAACGATTGGTCGATAGTACAGACGGGTACAAACCATTTCTGGGCGGTACAAACGATATACTTGTCGATACGAACGGGTAGAAACGATTGCTCGATAGTACAGACGGGTACAAACGTTTTCTCGTTGGTACAAACGATACACTCGTCAGTACGAATAGGTTCAAACGATTGCTCGATAGTACAGACGGGTACAAACGATTTCTCGGTGGTATAAACGATATACTTGTCGATACGAACTGGTACAAACGATTGCTCGATAGTACAGACAGGTACAAACGTTTTCTTGATGATACAAACAATATACTCGGCAGTACGAGGGGGTACAAACGATTGCTTGATATTACAGACGGGTACAAACGATTGCTCAATAGTACAGACGGGTACAAACGTTTTCTCGTTGGTACAAACGATATACTCGTCAGTACGAACGGGCATAAACGATTGCTCGATAGTACAGACGGGTACAAACGATTTCTCGATGGTACAAACGATATACTCGTCAGTACGAATGGGTACAAACGATTCCTCGATAGTACAGACCGGTACAAACGTTTTCTCGGTGGTACAACCGAAATACTCGTCGATACGAACGGGTACAAACGATTGCTCGATAGTACAGACGGGTACAAACGTTTTCTCGGTGGTACAAACGATTGCTCGATAGTTCAAACGGGTACAAACGTTTTCTCCTTGGCACAAACGATATACTCATCAGTACGAATGGGTACAAGCGATTGCTCCATACTACAGACGGGTACAAACGTTTTCTCGTTGGTAAAAACGATATACTCGTCAATACGAATGGGTACAAACGATTGCTCGATAGTACAGACGGGTACAAACGATTTCTCGGTGGTACAAACGATATACTCGTCAATACGAATCGGTACAAACGATTGCTCGATAGTACAGACCGGTACAAACGTTTTGTCGGTGGTACAAACGATATACTCGTCGATACGAACGGGTACAAACGATTTCTCGATAGTACAGACGGGTACTAACGTTTTCTCGTTGGTAAAAACGATATACTCGTCAATACGAATGGGTACAAACGACTGCTCGATAGTACAGACGGGTACAAACGATTTCTCGGTGGTACAAACGATATACTCGTCAGTACGAATGGGTACAAACGATTCCTCGATAGTACAGACCGGTACAAACGTTTTCTCGGTGGTACAACCGAAATACTCGTCGATACGAACGGGTACAAACGATTGCTCGATAGTACAGACGGGTACAAACGATTTCTCGCCAGTAAAAACGATATACTTATCGATACGAACGGGTACAAACGATTGCTCGATAGTACAGATGGGTACAAACGTTTTCTCGGTGGTACAAACGAAATACTCGTTTTTACCAACGGGTAGAAACGATTGCTCGATAGTACAGACGGGTAGAAACGTTTTCTCGGTGGTACAAACGATTGCTCGACAGTACAGACGGGTACAAACGTTTTCTCGGTGGTACAAACGATATACTCGTCAGTACGACGGGGTACAAACGATTGCTTGATATTACAGATGGGGACAAACGATTGCTCGATAGTTCAGACGGGTACAAACGTTTTCTCCTTGGTACAAACGATATACTCATCAGTACGAATGGGTACAAACGATTGCTCGATACTATAGACAGGTACAAACGTTTTCTCGGTGGTACAAACGATATACTCGTCAGTACGAATGGGTACAAACGATTGCTCGATACTACAGATGGGTACAAACGTTTTCTCCTTGGTACAAACGATATACTCGTCAGTACGAATGGGTACAAACGATTGCTCGATAGTACAGACGGGTACAAACGTTTTCTCGTTGGTACAAACGATATACTCGTCAGTACGAATGGGTACAAACGATTGCTCGATAGTACAGACGGGTACAAACGATTTCTCGGTGGTACAAACGATATACTCGTCAGTACGAATGGGTACAAACGATTCCTCGATAGTACAGACCGGTACAAACGTTTCCTCGGTGGTACAAACGAAATACTCGTCGATACGAACGGGTACAAACGATTGCTCGATAGTACAGACGGGTACAAACGATTTCTCGCCAGTAAAAACGATATACTTGTCGATAAGAACGGGTACAAACGATTGCTCGATAGTACAGATGGGTACAAACGTTTTCTCGGTGGTACAAACGAAATACTCGTTTTTACCAACGGGTAGAAACGATTGCTCGATAGTACAGACGGGTAGAAACGTTTTCTCGGTGGTACAAACGATTGCTCGACAGTACAGACGGGTACAAACGTTTTCTCGGTGGTACAAACGATATACTCGTCAGTACGACGGGGTACAAACGATTGCTTGATATTACAGATGGGTACAAACGATTGCTCGATAGTTCAGACGGGTACAAACGTTTTCTCCTTGGTACAAACGATATACTCATCAGTACGAATGGGTACAAACGATTGCTCGATACTATAGACAGGTACAAACGTTTTCTCGGTGGTACAAACGATATACTCGTCAGTACGAATGGGTACAAACGATTGCTCGATACTACAGATGGGTACAAACGTTTTCTCCTTGGTACAAACGATATACTCGTCAGTACGAATGGGTACAAACGATTGCTCGATAGTACAGACGGGTACTAACGTTTTCTCGTTGGTACAAACGATATACTCGTCAGTACGAATGGGTACAAACGATTTCTCGATAGTCCAGACTGGTACAAACGTTTTCTCGGCGGTACAAACGATATACTCGTCGATACGAATGGGTACAAACGATTACTCGATAGTACAGACGGGTACAAACGATCTCTCGGTGGTCCAAACGATATACTCGTCGATACGAACTGGTACAATCGTCTGCTCGATAGTACAGACGGGTACAAACGTTTTTTCGGTGGTACAAACGATATACTCGTCGATACGAACTAGTACAAACGTCTGCTCGATAGTACAGACGGGTACAAACGTTTTCTCGGTGGTACAAACGAAATACTCGTCAATACGAACGGGTACAAACGACTGCTCGATAGTACAGACGGGTACAAACAATTTCTCGGCAGTAAAAAAGATATACTTGTCGATACGAACGGGTACAAACGATTGCTCGATAGTACAAATGGGTACAAATGTTTTCTCAGTGGTACAAACGAAATACTCGTTTTTACGAACGGGTAAAAACGATTGCTCGATAGTACAGACGGGTACAAACGTTTTCTCGGTGGTACAAACGATTGCTCGACAGTACAGACGGGTACAAACGTTTTCTCGGTGGTACAAACGTTATACTCGTCAGAGCGACGGGGTACAAACGATTGCTTGATAAAACAGATGGGTACAAACGATTGCTCGATAGTTCAGACGGGTACAAACGTTTTCCCCTTGGTACAAACGATATACTCGTCAGTACGAATGGGTACAAACGATTGCTCGATACTACAGACGGGTACAAACGTTTTCTCGGTGGTACAAACGATATACTCGTCAGTACGAATGGGTACAAACGATTGCTCGATACTACAGACGGGTACAAACGTCTTCTCGTTGGTACAAATGATATACTCGTCAGTACGAATGGGTGCAATCGATTGCTCGATAGTACAGACCGGTACAAACGTTTTCTCGGTGGTACAAACGAAATACTCGTCGATACGAACGGGTACAAACGATTGCTCGATAGTACAGACGGGTACAAACGATTTCTCGGTGGTACAAACAATATACTCGTCAGTACGAATGGGTACAAACGATGGCTCGATAGTACAGACGGGTACTAACGTTTTCTCGTTGGTAAAAACGATATACTCGTCAGTACGAATGGGTACAAACGATTGCTCGATAGTACAGACGGGTACAAACGATTTCTCGGTGGTACAAACGATATACTCGTCAGTACGAATGGGTACAAACGATTGCTCGATAGTACAGACCGGTACAAACGTTTTCTCGGTAGTACAAACGAAATACTCGTCGATACGAACGGGTACAAACGATTGCTCGATAGTACAGACCGGTCCAAACGATTTCTCGGCAGTAAAAACGATATACTTGTCGATACGAATGGGTACAAACGATTGCTCGATAGTACAGATGGGTACAAACGTTTTCTCGGTGGTACAAACGAAATACTCGTTTTTACGAACGGGTACAAACGATTGCTCGATAGTACAGACGGGTACAAACGTTTTCTCAGTGGTACAAACGATTGCTCGACAGTTCAGACGGGTACAAACGTTTTCTTGGTGGTACAAACGATATACTCGTCAGTGCGACGGGGTACAAAAGATTGCTTGATATTACAGATGGGTACAAACGATTGCTCGATAGTTCAGACGGGTACAAACGTTTTCTCCTTGGTACAAACGTATACTCGTCAGTACGAATGGGTACAAACGATTGCTCGATACTACAGACGGGTACAAACGTTTTCTCGGTGGTAGAAACGATATACTTGTCAGTACGAATGGGTACAAACGATTGCTCGATACTACAGACGGGTACAAATGTTTTCTCGTTGGTACAAACGATATACTCGACAGTACGAATGGGTACAAACGATTGCTCGATAGTACAGACGGGTACAAACGTTTTCTCGTTGGTACAAACGATATACTCGTCAGTGCGAATGGGTACAAACGATTTCTCGATAGTCCAGACTGGTACAAACGTTTTCTCGGTGGTACAAACGATATACTCGTCGATACGAATGGGTACAAACGATTACTCGATAGTACAGACGGGTACAAACGATTTCTCGGTGGTCCAAACGATATACTCGTCGATACCAACGGGAACAAACGATTGCTCGATAGTACAGACCGGTACAAACGTTTTGTCGGTGGTACAAACGATATACTCGTCGATACGAACGGGTACAAACGATTTCTCGATAGTACAGACGGGTACTAACGTTTTCTCGTTGGTAAAAACGATATACTCGTCAATACGAATGGGTACAAACGATTGCTCGATAGTACAGACGGGTACAAACGATTTCTCGGTGGTACAAACGATATACTCGTCAGTACGAATGGGTACAAACGATTCCTCGATAGTACAGACCGGTTCAAACGTTTTCTCGGTGGTACAAACGAAATACTCGTCGATACGAACGGGTGCAAACGAATGCTCGATAGTACAGATGGGTACAAATGTTTTCTCGGTGGTACAAACGAAATACTCGTTTTTACCAACGGGTAGAAACGATTGCTCGATAGTACAGACGCGTAGAAACGTTTTCTCGGTGGTACAAACGATTGCTCGACAGTACAGACGGGTACAAACGTTTTCTCGGTGGTACAAACGATATACTCGTCAGTACGACGGGGTACAAACGATTGTTTGATATTACAGATGGGTACAAACGATTGCTCGATAGTTCAGACGGGTACAAACGTTTTCTCCGTGGTACAAACGATATACTCATCAGTACGAATGGGTACAAACGATTGCTCGATACTACAGATGGGTACAAACGTTTTCTCCTTGGTACAAACGATATACTCGTCAGTACGAATGGGTACAAACGATTGCTCGATAGTACAGACGGGTACAAACGTTTTCTCGTTGGTACAAACGATATACTCGTCAGTACGAATGGGTACAAACGATTGCTCGATAGTACAGACGGGTACAAACGATTTCTCGGTGGTACAAACGATATACTCGTCAGTACGAATGGGTACAAACGATTCCTCGATAGTACAGACCGGTAGAAACGTTTTCTCGGTGGTACAAACGAAATACTCGTCGATACGAACGCGTACAAACGATTGCTCGATAGTACAGACGGGTACAAACGATTTCTCGCCAGTAAAAACGATATACTTGTCGATACGAACGGGTACAAACGATTGCTCGATAGTACAGATGGGTACAAACGTTTTCTCGGTGGTACAAACGAAATACTCGTTTTTACCAACGGGTAGAAACGATTGCTCGATAGTACAGACGGGTAGAAACGTTTTCTCGGTGGTACAAACGATTGCTCGACAGTACAGACGGGTACAAACGTTTTCTCGGTGGTACAAACGATATACTCGTCAGTACGACGGGGTACAAACGATTGCTTGATATTACAGATGGGTACAAACGATTGCTCGATAGTTCAGACGGGTACAAACGTTTTCTCCTTGGTACAAACGATATACTCATCAGTACGAATGGGTACAAACGATTGCTCGATACTATAGACAGGTGCAAACGTTTTCTCGGTGGTACAAACGATATACTCGTCAGTACGAATGGGTACAAACGATTGCTCGATACTACAGATGGGTACAAACGTTTTCTCCTTGGTACAAACGATATACTCGTCAGTACGAATGTGTACAAACGATTGCTCGATAGTACAGACGGGTACAAACGTTTTCTCGTTGGTACAAATGATATACTCGTCAGTACGAATGGGTACAAACGATTTCTCGATAGTCCAGACTGGTACAAACGTTTTCTCGGCGGTACAAACGATATACTCGTCGATACGAATGGGTACAAACGATTACTCGATAGTACAGACGGGTACAAATGATCTCTCGGTGGTCCAAACGATATACTCGTCGATACGAACTGGTACAATCGTCTGCTCGATAGTACAGACGGGTACAAACGGTTTTTCGGTGGTACAAACGATATACTCGTCGATACGAACTAGTACAAACGTCTGCTCGATAGTACAGACGGGTACAAACGTTTTCTCGGTGGTACAAACGAAATACTCGTCAATCCGAACGGGTACAAACGATTGCTCGATAGTACAGACGGGTACAAACAATTTCTCGGCAGTAAAAAAAGATATACTTGTCAATACGGACGGGTACAAACGATTGCTCGATAGTACAAATGGGTACAAATGTTTTCTCGGTGGTGCAAACGAAATACTCGTTTTTACGAACGGGTACAAACGATTGCTCGATAGTACAGACGGGTACAAACGTTTTCTCGGTGGTACAAACGATTGCTCGACAGTACAGACGGGTACAAACGTTTTCTCGGTGGTACAAACGATATACTCGTCAGAGCGACGGGGTACAAACGATTGCTTGATATTACCGATGGGTACAAACGATTGCTCGATAGTTCAGACGGGTACAAACGTTTTCCCCTTGGTACAAACGATATACTCGTCAGTACGAATGGGTACAAACGATTGCTCGATACTACAGACGGGTACAAACGTTTTCTCGGTGGTACAAACGATATACTCGTCAGTACGAATGGGTACAAACGATTGCTCGATACTACAGACGGGTACAAACGTCTTCTCGTTGGTACAAATGATATACTCGTCAGTACGAATGGGTGCAAACGATTGCTCGATAGTACAGACCGGTACAAACGTTTTCTCGGTGGTACAAACGAAATACTCGTCGATACGAACGGGTACAAACGATTGCTCGATAGTACAGACGGGTACAAACGATTTCTCGGTGGTACAAACAATATACTCGTCAGTACGAATGGGTACAAACGATGGCTCGATAGTACAGACGGGTACTAACGTTTTCTCGTTGGTAAAAACGATATACTCGTCAGTACGAATGGGTACAAACGATTGCTCGATAGTACAGACGGGTACAAACGATTTCTCGGTGGTACAAACGATATACTCGTCAGTACGAATGGGTACAAACGATTGCTCGATAGTACAGACCGGTACAAACGTTTTCTCGGTGGTACAAACGAAATACTCGTCGATACGAACGGGTACAAACGATTGCTCGATAGTACAGACCGGTCCAAACGATTTCTCGGCAGTAAAAACGATATACTTGTCGATACGAATGGGTACAAACGATTGCTCGATAGTACAGATGGGTACAAACGTTTTCTCGGTGGTACAAACGAAATACTCGTTTTTACGAACGGGTACAAACGATTGCTCGATAGTACAGACGGGTACAAACGTTTTCTCAGTGGTACAAACGATTGCTCGACAGTTCAGACGGGTACAAACGTTTTCTTGGTGGTACAAACGATATACTCGTCAGTGCGACGGGGTACAAACGATTGCTTGATATTACAGATGGGTACAAACGATTGCTCGATAGTTCAGACGGGTACAAACGTTTTCTCCTTGGTACAAACGTATACTCGTCAGTACGAATGGGTACAAACGATTGCTCGATACTACAGACGGGTACAAACGTTTTCTCGGTGGTACAAACGATATGCTTGTCAGTACGAATGGGTACAAACGATTGCGCGATACTACAGACGGGTACAAATGTTTTCTCGTTGGTACAAACGATATACTCGACAGTACGAATGGGTACAAACGATTGCTCGATAGTACAGACGGGTACAAACGTGTTCTCGTTGGTACAAACGATATACTCGTCAGTGCGAATGGGTACAAACGATTTCTCGATAGTCCAGACTGGTACAAACGTTTTCTCGGTGGTACAAACGATATACTCGTCGATACGAATGGGTACAAACGATTACTCGATAGTACAGACGGGTACAAACGATTTCTCGGTGGTCCAAACGATATACTCGTCGATACCAACGGGAACAAACGATTGCTCGATAGTACAGACCGGTACAAACGTTTTGTCGGTGGTACAATCGATATACTCGTCGATACGAACGGGTACAAACGATTTCTCGATAGTACAGACGGGTACTAACGTTTTCTCGTTGGTAAAAACGATATACTCGTCAATACGGATGGGTACAAACGATTGCTCGATAGTACAGACGGGTACAAACGATTTCTCGGTGGTACAAACGATATACTCGTCAGTACGGATGGGTACAAACGATTCCTCGATAGTACAGACCGGTTCAAACGTTTTCTCGGTGGTACAAACGAAATACTCGTCGATACGAACGGGTGCAAACGAATGCTCGATAGTACAGATGGGTACAAATGTTTTCTCGGTGGTACAAACGAAATACTCGTTTTTACCAACGGGTAGAAACGATTGCTCGATAGTACAGACGCGTAGAAACGTTTTCTCGGTGGTACAAACGATTGCTCGACAGTACAGACGGGTACAAACGTTTTCTCGGTGGTACAAACGATATACTCGTCAGTACGACGGGGTACAAACGATTGTTTGATATTACAGATGGGTACAAACGATTGCTCGATAGTTCAGACGGGTACAAACGTTTTCTCCGTGGTACAAACGATATACTCATCAGTACGAATGGGTACAAACGATTGCTCGATACTACAGATGGGTACAAACGTTTTCTCCTTGGTACAAACGATATACTCGTCAGTACGAATGGGTACAAACGATTGCTCGATAGTACAGACGGGTACAAACGTTTTCTCGTTGGTACAAACGATATACTCGTCAGTACGAATGGGTACAAACGATTGCTCGATAGTACAGACGGGTACAAACGATTTCTCGGTGGTACAAACGATATACTCGTCAGTACGAATGGGTACAAACGATTCCTCGATAGTACAGACCGGTAGAAACGTTTTCTCGGTGGTACAAACGAAATACTCGTCGATACGAACGCGTACAAACGATTGCTCGATAGTACAGACGGGTACAAACGATTTCTCGCCAGTAAAAACGATATACTTGTCGATACGAACGGGTACAAACGATTGCTCGATAGTACAGATGGGTACAAACGTTTTCTCGGTGGTACAAACGAAATACTCGTTTTTACCAACGGGTAGAAACGATTGCTCGATAGTACAGACGGGTAGAAACGTTTTCTCGGTGGTACAAACGATTGCTCGACAGTACAGACGGGTACAAACGTTTTCTCGGTGGTACAAACGATATACTCGTCAGTACGACGGGGTACAAACGATTGCTTGATATTACAGATGGGTACAAACGATTGCTCGATAGTTCAGACGGGTACAAACGTTTTCTCCTTGGTACAAACGATATACTCATCAGTACGAATGGGTACAAACGATTGCTCGATACTATAGACAGGTGCAAACGTTTTCTCGGTGGTACAAACGATATACTCGTCAGTACGAATGGGTACAAACGATTGCTCGATAGTACAGACGGGTACAAACGTTTTCTCCTTGGTACAAACGATATACTCGTCAGTACGAATGTGTACAAACGATTGCTCGATAGTACAGACGGGTACAAACGTTTTCTCGTTGGTACAAATGATATACTCGTCAGTACGAATGGGTACAAACGATTTCTCGATAGTCCAGACTGGTACAAACGTTTTCTCGGCGGTACAAACGATATACTCGTCGATACGAATGGGTACAAACGATTACTCGATAGTACAGACGGGTACAAATGATCTCTCGGTGGTCCAAACGATATACTCGTCGATACGAACTGGTACAATCGTCTGCTCGATAGTACAGACGGGTACAAACGGTTTTTCGGTGGTACAAACGATATACTCGTCGATACGAACTAGTACAAACGTCTGCTCGATAGTACAGACGGGTACAAACGTTTTCTCGGTGGTACAAACGAAATACTCGTCAATCCGAACGGGTACAAACGATTGCTCGATAGTACAGACGGGTACAAACAATTTCTCGGCAGTAAAAAAAGATATACTTGTCGATACGGACGGGTACAAACGATTGCTCGATAGTACAAATGGGTACAAATGTTTTCTCGGTGGTGCAAACGAAATACTCGTTTTTACGAACGGGTACAAACGATTGCTCGATAGTACAGACGGGTACAAACGTTTTCTCGGTGGTACAAACGATTGCTCGACAGTACAGACGGGTACAAACGTTTTCTCGGTGGTACAAACGATATACTCGTCAGAGCGACGGGGTACAAACGATTGCTTGATATTACCGATGGGTACAAACGATTGCTCGATAGTTCAGACGGGTACAAACGTTTTCCCCTTGGTACAAACGATATACTCGTCAGTACGAATGGGTAAAAACGATTGCTCGATACTACAGACGGGTACAAACGTTTTCTCGGTGGTACAAACGATATACTCGTCAGTACGAATGGGTACAAACGATTGCTCGATACTACAGACGGGTACAAACGTCTTCTCGTTGGTACAAATGATATACTCGTCAGTACGAATGGGTGCAAACGATTGCTCGATAGTACAGACGGGTACAAACGTTTTCTCGGTGGTACAAACGATATACTCGTCGATACGAACGGGTACAAACGATTGCTCGATAGTACAGACGGGTACAAACGATTTCTCGGTGGTACAAACAATATACTCGTCAGTACGAATGGGTACAAACGATGGCTCGATAGTACAGACGGGTACTAACGTTTTCTCGTTGGTAAAAACGATATACTCGTCAGTACGAATGGGTACAAACGATTGCTCGATAGTACAGACGGGTACAAACGATTTCTCGGTGGTACAAACGATATACTCGTCAGTACGAATGGGTACAAACGATTGCTCGATAGTACAGACCGGTACAAACGTTTTCTCGGTGGTACAAACGAAATACTCGTCGATACGAACGGGTACAAACGATTGCTCGATAGTACAGACCGGTCCAAACGATTTCTCGGCAGTAAAAACGATATACTTGTCGATACGAATGGGTACAAACGATTGCTCGATAGTACAGATGGGTACAAACGTTTTCTCGGTGGTACAAACGAAATACTCGTTTTTACGAACGGGTACAAACGATTGCTCGATAGTACAGACGGGTACAAACGTTTTCTCAGTGGTACAAACGATTGCTCGACAGTTCAGACGGGTACAAACGTTTTCTTGGTGGTACAAACGATATACTCGTCAGTGCGACGGGGTACAAACGATTGCTTGATATTACAGATGGGTACAAACGATTACTCGATAGTTCAGACGGGTACAAACGTTTTCTCCTTGGTACAAACGTATACTCGTCAGTACGAATGGGTACAAACGATTGCTCGATACTACAGACGGGTACAAACGTTTTCTCGGTGGTACAAACGATATACTTGTCAGTACGAATGGGTACAAACGATTGCGCGATACTACAGACGGGTACAAATGTTTTCTCGTTGGTACAAACGATATACTCGACAGTACGAATGGGTACAAACGATTGCTCGATAGTACAGACGGGTACAAACGTGATCTCGTTGGTACAAACGATATACTCGTCAGTGCGAATGGGTACAAACGATTTCTCGATAGTCCAGACTGGTACAAACGTTTTCTCGGTGGTACAAACGATATACTCGTCGATACGAATGGGTACAAACGATTACTCGATAGTACAGACGGGTACAAACGATTTCTCGGTGGTCCAAACGATATACTCGTCGATACCAACGGGAACAAACGATTGCTCGATAGTACAGACCGGTACAAACGTTTTGTCGGTGGTACAATCGATATACTCGTCGATACGAACGGGTACAAACGATTTCTCGATAGTACAGACGGGTACTAACGTTTTCTCGTTGGTAAAAACGATATACTCGTCAATACGGATGGGTACAAACGATTTCTCGATAGTACAGACTGGTACAAACGATTTCTCGGTGGTACAAACGATATACTCGTCAGTACGGATGGGTACAAACGATTCCTCGATAGTACAGACCGGTTCAAACGTTTTCTCGGTGGTACAAACGAAATACTCGTCGATACGAACGGGTACAAACGATTGCTCGATAGTACAGACGGGTACAAACGATTTCTCGCCAGTAAAAACGATATACTTATCGATACGAACGGGTACAAACGATTGCTCGATAGTACAGATGGGTACAAACGTTTTCTCGGTGATACAAACGAAATACTCGTTTTTACCAACGGGTAGAAACGATTGCTCGATAGTACAGACGAGTAGAAACGTTTTCTCGGTGGTACAAACGATTGCTCGACAGTACAGACGGGTACAAACGTTTTCTCGGTGGTACAAACGATATACTCGTCAGTACGACGGGGTACAAACGATTGCTTGATATTACAGATGGGTACAAACGATTGCTCGATAGTTCAGACGGGTACAAACGTTTTCTCCTTGGTACAAACGATATACTCATCAGTACGAATGGGTACAAACGATTGCTCGATACTATAGACAGGTACAAACGTTTTCTCGGTGGTACAAACGATATACTCGTCAGTACGAATGGGTACAAATGATTGCTCGATACTACAGATGGGTACAAACGTTTTCTCCTTGGTACAAACGATATACTCGTCAGTACGAATGGGTACAAACGATTGCTCGATAGTACAGACGGGTACAAACGTTTTCTTGTTGGTACAAACGATATACTCGTCAGTACGAATGGGTACATACGATTGCTCCATACTACAGACGGGTACAAACGTTTTCTCGGTGGTACAAACTATATACTCGTCAGTACGAATCGGTACAAACGATTGCTCGATACTACAGACCGGTACAAACGTTTTCTCGTTGGTACAAACGATATACTCGTCAGTACGAATGGGTGCCAACGATTGCTCGATAGTACAGACAGGTACAAACGTTTTCTCGGTGGTACAAACGAAATACTCGTCGATACGAACGGGTACAAACGATTGCTCGATAGTACAGACGGTTACAAACGTTTTCTCGGTGGTACAAACGATATACTCGTCAGTGCGAACGGGTACAAACGATTGCTCGATAGTACAGACGGGTACAAACGATTTCTCGGTGGTACAAACGATATACTCGTCAGTACGAATGGGTACAAACGATTGCTCGATAGTACAGACCGGTACAAACGTTTTCTCGGTGGTACAAACGAAATACTCGTCGATACGAACGGGTACAAACGATTGCTCGATAGTACAGACGGGTACAAACGATTACTCGCATTAAAAACGATATACTTGTCGATACGAACGGGTACAAACGATTGCTCGATAGTACAGATGGGTACAAACGTTTTCTCGGCGGTACAAACGAAATACTCGTTTTTACGAACGGGTACAAACGATTGCTCGATAGAACAGACGGGTACAAACGTTTTCTCGGTGGTACAAACGATTGCTCGATAGTTCAAACGGGTACAAACGTTTTCTCCTTGGCACAAACGATATACTCGTCAGTACGAATGGGTACAAGCGATTGCTCCATACTACAGACGGGTACAAACGTTTTCTCGTTGGTAAAAACGATATACTCGTCAATACGAATGGGTACAAACGATTGCTCGATAGTACAGACGGGTACAAACGATTTCTCGGTGGTACAAACGATATACTCGTCAATACGAATCGGTACAAACGATTGCTCGATAGTACAGACCGGTACAAACGTTTTGTCGGTGGTACAAACGATATACTCGTCGATACGAACGGGTACAAACGATTGCTCGATAGTACAGACGGGTACTAACGTTTTCTCGTTGGTAAAAACGATATACTCGTCAATACGAATGGGTACAAACGATTGCTCGATAGTACAGACGGGTACAAACGATTTCTCGATGGTACAAACGATATACTCGTCAGTACGAATGGGTACAAACGATTCCTCGATAGTACAGACCGGTACAAACGTTTTCTCGGTGGTACAACCGAAATACTCGTCGATACGAACGGGTACAAACGATTGCTCGATAGTACAGACGGGTACAAACGTTTTCTCGGTGGTACAAACGATTGCTCGATAGTTCAAACGGGTACAAACGTTTTCTCCTTGGCACAAACGATATACTCGTCAGTACGAATGGGTACAAGCGATTGCTCCATACTACAGACGGGTACAAACGTTTTCTCGTTGGTAAAAACGATATACTCGTCAATACGAATGGGTACAAACGATTGCTCGATAGTACAGACGGGTACAAACGATTTCTCGGTGGTACAAACGATATACTCGTCAATACGAATCGGTACAAACGATTGCTCGATAGTACAGACCGGTACAAACGTTTTGTCGGTGGTACAAACGATATACTCGTCGATACGAACGGGTACAAACGATTTCTCGATAGTACAGTCGGGTACTAACGTTTTCTCGTTGGTAAAAACGATATACTCGTCAATACGAATGGGTACAAACGATTGCTCGATAGTACAGACGGGTACAAACGATTTCTCGGTGGTACAAACGATATACTCGTCAGTACGAATGGGTACAAACGATTCCTCGATAGTACAGACCGGTACAAACGTTTTCTCGGTGGTACAACCGAAATACTCGTCGATACGAACGGGTACAAACGATTGCTCGATAGTACAGACGGGTACAAACGATTTCTCGCCAGTAAAAACGATATACTTATCGATACGAACGGGTACAAACGATTGCTCGATAGTACAGATGGGTACAAACGTTTTCTCGGTGGTACAAACGAAATACTCGTTTTTACCAACGGGTAGAAACGATTGCTCGATAGTTCAGACGGGTACAAACGTTTTCTCCTTGGTACAAACGATATACTCATCAGTACGAATGGGTACAAACGATTGCTCGATACTATAGACAGGTACAAACGTTTTCTCGGTGGTACAAACGATATACTCGTCAGTACGAATGGGTACAAACGATTGCTCGATACTACAGATGGGTACAAACGTTTTCTCGGTGGTACAAACGATATACTCGTCTGTACGAATGGGTACAAACGATTGCTCGATAGTACAGACGGGTACAAACGTTTTCTCGTTGGTACAAACGATATACTCGTCAGTACGAATGGGTACAAACGATTTCTCGATAGTCCAGACTTGTACAAACGTTTTCTCGGCGGTACAAACGATATACTCGTCGATACGAATGGGTACAAACGATTACTCGATAGTACAGACGGGTACAAACGATCTCTCGGTGGTCCAAACGATATACTCGTCGATACGAACTGGTACAATCGTCTGCTCGATAGTACAGACGGGTACAAACGTTTTTTCGGTGGTACAAACGATATACTCGTCGATACGAACTAGTACAAACGTCTGCTCGATAGTACAGACGGGTACAAACGTTTTCTCGGTGGTACAAACGAAATACTCGTCAATACGAACGGGTACAAACGACTGCTCGATAGTACAGACGGGTACAAACAATTTCTCGGCAGTAAAAAAGATATACTTGTCGATACGAACGGGTACAAACGATTGCTCGATAGTACAAATGGGTACAAATGTTTTCTCGGTGGTACAAACGAAATACTCGTTTTTACGAACGGGTAAAAACGATTGCTCGATAGTACAGACGGGTACAAACGTTTTCTCGGTGGTACAAACGATTGCTCGACAGTACAGACGGGTACAAACGTTTTCTCGGTGGTACAAACGTTATACTCGTCAGAGCGACGGGGTACAAACGATTGCTTGATAATACAGATGGGTACAAACGATTGCTCGATAGTTCAGACGGGTACAAACGTTTTCCCCTTGGTACAAACGATATACTCGTCAGTACGAATGGGTACAAACGATTGCTCGATACTACAGACGGGTACAAACGTTTTCTCGGTGGTACAAACGATATACTCGTCAGTACGAATGGGTACAAACGATTGCTCGATACTACAGACGGGTACAAACGTCTTCTCGTTGGTACAAATGATATACTCGTCAGTACGAATGGGTGCAAACGATTGCTCGATAGTACAGACCGGTACAAACGTTTTCTCGGTGGTACAAACGAAATACTCGTCGATACGAACGGGTACAAACGATTGCTCGATAGTACAGACGGGTACAAACGATTTCTCGGTGGTACAAACAATATACTCGTCAGTACGAATGGGTACAAACGGTGGCTCGATAGTACAGACGGGTACTAACGTTTTCTCGTTGGTAAAAACGATATACTCGTCAGTACGAATGGGTACAAACGATTGCTCGATAGTACAGACGGGTACAAACGATTTCTCGGTGGTACAAACGATATACTCGTCAGTACGAATGGGTACAAACGATTGCTCGATAGTACAGACCGGTACAAACGTTTTCTCGGTAGTACAAACGAAATACTCGTCGATACGAACGGGTACAAACGATTGCTCGATAGTACAGACCGGTCCAAACGATTTCTCGGCAGTAAAAACGATATACTTGTCGATACGAATGGGTACAAACGATTGCTCGATAGTACAGATGGGTACAAACGTTTTCTCGGTGGTACAAACGAAATACTCGTTTTTACGAACGGGTACAAACGATTGCTCGATAGTACAGACGGGTACAAACGATTTCTCGCCAGTAAAAACGATATACTTATCGATACGAACGGGTACAAACGATTGCTCGATAGTACAGATGGGTACAAACGTTTTCTCGGTGGTACAAACGAAATACTCGTTTTTACCAACGGGTAGAAACGATTGCTCGATAGTACAGACGGGTAGAAACGTTTTCTCGGTGGTACAAACGATTGCTCGACAGTACAGACGGGTACAAACGTTTTCTCGGTGGTACAAACGATATACTCGTCGATACGACGGGGTACAAACGATTGCTTGATATTACAGATGGGGACAAACGATTGCTCGATAGTTCAGACGGGTACAAACGTTTTCTCCATGGTACAAACGATATACTCATCAGTACGAATGGGTACAAACGATTGCTCGATACTATAGACAGGTACAAACGTTTTCTCGGTGGTACAAACGATATACTCGTCAGTACGAATGGGTACAAACGATTGCTCGATACTACAGATGGGTACAAACGTTTTCTCGTTGGTACAAACGATATACTCGTCAGTACGAATGGGTACAAACGATTGCTCGATAGTACAGACGGGTACAAACGTTTTCTCGTTGGTACAAACGATATACTCGTCAGTACGAATGGGTACAAACGATTGCTCGATAGTACAGACGGGTACAAACGATTTCTCGGTGGTACAAACGATATACTCGTCAGTACGAATGGGTACAAACGATTCCTCGATAGTACAGACCGGTACAAACGTTTCCTCGGTGGTACAAACGAAATACTCGTCGATACGAACGGGTACAAACGATTGCTCGATAGTACAGACGGGTACAAACGATTTCTCGCCAGTAAAAACGATATACTTGTCGATAAGAACGGGTACAAACGATTGCTCGATAGTACAGATGGGTACAAACGTTTTCTCGGTGGTACAAACGAAATACTCGTTTTTACCAACGGGTAGAAACGATTGCTCGATCGTACAGACGGGTAGAAACGTTTTCTCGGTGGTACAAACGATTGCTCGACAGTACAGACGGGTACAAACGTTTTCTCGGTGGTACAAACGATATACTCGTCAGTACGACGGGGTACAAACGATTGCTTGATATTACAGATGGGTACAAACGATTGCTCGATAGTTCAGACGGGTACAAACGTTTTCTCCTTGGTACAAACGATATACTCATCAGTACGAATGGGTACAAACGATTGCTCGATACTATAGACAGGTACAAACGTTTTCTCGGTGGTACAAACGATATACTCGTCAGTACGAATGGGTACAAACGATTGCTCGATACTACAGATGGGTACAAACGTTTTCTCCTTGGTACAAACGATATACTCGTCAGTACGAATGGGTACAAACGATTGCTCGATAGTACAGACGGGTACAAACGTTTTCTCGTTGGTACAAACGATATACTCGTCAGTACGAATGGGTACAAACGATTTCTCGATAGTCCAGACTGGTACAAACGTTTTCTCGGCGGTACAAACGATATACTCGTCGATACGAATGGGTACAAACGATTACTCGATAGTACAGACGGGTACAAACGATCTCTCGGTGGTCCAAACGATATACTCGTCGATACGAACTGGTACAATCGTCTGCTCGATAGTACAGACGGGTACAAACGTTTTTTCGGTGGTACAAACGATATACTCGTCGATACGAACTAGTACAAACGTCTGCTCGATAGTACAGACGGGTACAAACGTTTTCTCGGTGGTACAAACGAAATACTCGTCAATACGAACGGGTACAAACGACTGCTCGATAGTACAGACGGGTACAAACAATTTCTCGGCAGTAAAAAAGATATACTTGTCGATACGAACGGGTACAAACGATTGCTCGATAGTACAAATGGGTACAAATGTTTTCTCAGTGGTACAAACGAAATACTCGTTTTTACGAACGGGTAAAAACGATTGCTCGATAGTACAGACGGGTACAAACGTTTTCTCGGTGGTACAAACGATTGCTCGACAGTACAGACGGGTACAAACGTTTTCTCGGTGGTACAAACGTTATACTCGTCAGAGCGACGGGGTACAAACGATTGCTTGATAAAACAGATGGGTACAAAGGATTGCTCGATAGTTCAGACGGGTACAAACGTTTTCCCCTTGGTACAAACGATATACTCGTCAGTACGAATGGGTACAAACGATTGCTCGATACTACAGACGGGTACAAACGTTTTCTCGGTGGTACAAACGATATACTCGTCAGTACGAATGGGTACAAACGATTGCTCGATACTACAGACGGGTACAAACGTCTTCTCGTTGGTACAAATGATATACTCGTCAGTACGAATGGGTGCAATCGATTGCTCGATAGTACAGACCGGTACAAACGTTTTCTCGGTGGTACAAACGAAATACTCGTCGATACGAACGGGTACAAACGATTGCTCGATAGTACAGACGGGTACAAACGATTTCTCGGTGGTACAAACAATATACTCGTCAGTACGAATGGGTACAAACGATGGCTCGATAGTACAGACGGGTACTAACGTTTTCTCGTTGGTAAAAACGATATACTCGTCAGTACGAATGGGTACAAACGATTGCTCGATAGTACAGACGGGTACAAACGATTTCTCGGTGGTACAAACGATATACTCGTCAGTACGAATGGGTACAAACGATTGCTCGATAGTACAGACCGGTACAAACGTTTTCTCGGTAGTACAAACGAAATACTCGTCGATACGAACGGGTACAAACGATTGCTCGATAGTACAGACCGGTCCAAACGATTTCTCGGCAGTAAAAACGATATACTTGTCGATACGAATGGGTACAAACGATTGCTCGATAGTACAGATGGGTACAAACGTTTTCTCGGTGGTACAAACGAAATACTCGTTTTTACGAACGGGTACAAACGATTGCTCGATAGTACAGACGGGTACAAACGTTTTCTCAGTGGTACAAACGATTGCTCGACAGTTCAGACGGGTACAAACGTTTTCTTGGTGGTACAAACGATATACTCGTCAGTGCGACGGGGTACAAAAGATTGCTTGATATTACAGATGGGTACAAACGATTGCTCGATAGTTCAGACGGGTACAAACGTTTTCTCCTTGGTACAAACGTATACTCGTCAGTACGAATGGGTACAAACGATTGCTCGATACTACAGACGGGTACAAACGTTTTCTCGGTGGTACAAACGATATACTTGTCAGTACGAATGGGTACAAACGATTGCTCGATACTACAGACGGGTACAAATGTTTTCTCGTTGGTACAAACGATATACTCGACAGTACGAATGGGTACAAACGATTGCTCGATAGTACAGACGGGTACAAACGTTTTCTCGTTGGTACAAACGATATACTCGTCAGTGCGAATGGGTACAAACGATTTCTCGATAGTCCAGACTGGTACAAACGTTTTCTCGGTGGTACAAACGATATACTCGTCGATACGAATGGGTACAAACGATTACTCGATAGTACAGACGGGTACAAACGATTTCTCGGTGGTCCAAACGATATACTCGTCGATACCAACGGGAACAAACGATTGCTCGATAGTACAGACCGGTACAAACGTTTTGTCGGTGGTACAAACGATATACTCGTCGATACGAACGGGTACAAACGATTTCTCGATAGTACAGACGGGTACTAACGTTTTCTCGTTGGTAAAAACGATATACTCGTCAATACGAATGGGTACAAACGATTGCTCGATAGTACAGACGGGTACAAACGATTTCTCGGTGGTACAAACGATATACTCGTCAGTACGAATGGGTACAAACGATTCCTCGATAGTACAGACCGGTTCAAACGTTTTCTCGGTGGTACAAACGAAATACTCGTCGATACGAACGGGTGCAAACGAATGCTCGATAGTACAGATGGGTACAAATGTTTTCTCGGTGGTACAAACGAAATACTCGTTTTTACCAACGGGTAGAAACGATTGCTCGATAGTACAGACGCGTAGAAACGTTTTCTCGGTGGTACAAACGATTGCTCGACAGTACAGACGGGTACAAACGTTTTCTCGGTGGTACAAACGATATACTCGTCAGTACGAC
Source organism: Ophion slaviceki (assembly GCA_944452715.1). Classification (NCBI taxonomy): domain Eukaryota; kingdom Metazoa; phylum Arthropoda; class Insecta; order Hymenoptera; family Ichneumonidae; genus Ophion; species Ophion slaviceki. The sequence continues at coordinate 52,743,148 of OX101783.1, forward strand.
GGGGTACAAACGATTGTTTGATATTACAGATGGGTACAAACGATTGCTCGATAGTTCAGACGGGTACAAACGTTTTCTCCGTGGTACAAACGATATACTCATCAGTACGAATGGGTACAAACGATTGCTCGATACTACAGATGGGTACAAACGTTTTCTCCTTGGTACAAACGATATACTCGTCAGTACGAATGGGTACAAACGATTGCTCGATAGTACAGACGGGTACAAACGTTTTCTCGGTGGTACAAACGATATACTCGTCAGTACGACTGGGTACAAACGATTGCTCGATAGTACAGACGGGTACAAACGATTTCTCGGTGGTACAAACGATATACTCGTCAGTACGAATGGGTACAAACGATTCCTCGATAGTACAGACCGGTAGAAACGTTTTCTCGGTGGTACAAACGAAATACTCGTCGATACGAACGCGTACAAACGATTGCTCGATAGTACAGACGGGTACAAACGATTTCTCGCCAGTAAAAACGATATACTTGTCGATACGAACGGGTACAAACGATTGCTCGATAGTACAGATGGGTACAAACGTTTTCTCGGTGGTACAAACGAAATACTCGTTTTTACCAACGGGTAGAAACGATTGCTCGATAGTACAGACGGGTAGAAACGTTTTCTCGGTGGTACAAACGATTGCTCGACAGTACAGACGGGTACAAACGTTTTCTCGGTGGTACAAACGATATACTCGTCAGTACGACGGGGTACAAACGATTGCTTGATATTACAGATGGGTACAAACGATTGCTCGATAGTTCAGACGGGTACAAACGTTTTCTCCTTGGTACAAACGATATACTCATCAGTACGAATGGGTACAAACGATTGCTCGATACTATAGACAGGTGCAAACGTTTTCTCGGTGGTACAAACGATATACTCGTCAGTACGAATGGGTACAAACGATTGCTCGATACTACAGATGGGTACAAACGTTTTCTCCTTGGTACAAACGATATACTCGTCAGTACGAATGTGTACAAACGATTGCTCGATAGTACAGACGGGTACAAACGTTTTCTCGTTGGTACAAATGATATACTCGTCAGTACGAATGGGTACAAACGATTTCTCGATAGTCCAGACTGGTACAAACGTTTTCTCGGCGGTACAAACGATATACTCGTCGATACGAATGGGTACAAACGATTACTCGATAGTACAGACGGGTACAAATGATCTCTCGGTGGTCCAAACGATATACTCGTCGATACGAACTGGTACAATCGTCTGCTCGATAGTACAGACGGGTACAAACGGTTTTTCGGTGGTACAAACGATATACTCGTCGATACGAACTAGTACAAACGTCTGCTCGATAGTACAGACGGGTACAAACGTTTTCTCGGTGGTACAAACGAAATACTCGTCAATCCGAACGGGTACAAACGATTGCTCGATAGTACAGACGGGTACAAACAATTTCTCGGCAGTAAAAAAAGATATACTTGTCGATACGGACGGGTACAAACGATTGCTCGATAGTACAAATGGGTACAAATGTTTTCTCGGTGGTGCAAACGAAATACTCGTTTTTACGAACGGGTACAAACGATTGCTCGATAGTACAGACGGGTACAAACGTTTTCTCGGTGGTACAAACGATTGCTCGACAGTACAGACGGGTACAAACGTTTTCTCGGTGGTACAAACGATATACTCGTCAGAGCGACGGGGTACAAACGATTGCTTGATATTACCGATGGGTACAAACGATTGCTCGATAGTTCAGACGGGTACAAACGTTTTCCCCTTGGTACAAACGATATACTCGTCAGTACGAATGGGTAAAAACGATTGCTCGATACTACAGACGGGTACAAACGTTTTCTCGGTGGTACAAACGATATACTCGTCAGTACGAATGGGTACAAACGATTGCTCGATACTACAGACGGGTACAAACGTCTTCTCGTTGGTACAAATGATATACTCGTCAGTACGAATGGGTGCAAACGATTGCTCGATAGTACAGACCGGTACAAACGTTTTCTCGGTGGTACAAACGAAATACTCGTCGATACGAACGGGTACAAACGATTGCTCGATAGTACAGACGGGTACAAACGATTTCTCGGTGGTACAAACAATATACTCGTCAGTACGAATGGGTACAAACGATGGCTCGATAGTACAGACGGGTACTAACGTTTTCTCGTTGGTAAAAACGATATACTCGTCAGTACGAATGGGTACAAACGATTGCTCGATAGTACAGACGGGTACAAACGATTTCTCGGTGGTACAAACGATATACTCGTCAGTACGAATGGGTACAAACGATTGCTCGATAGTACAGACCGGTACAAACGTTTTCTCGGTGGTACAAACGAAATACTCGTCGATACGAACGGGTACAAACGATTGCTCGATAGTACAGACCGGTCCAAACGATTTCTCGGCAGTAAAAACGATATACTTGTCGATACGAATGGGTACAAACGATTGCTCGATAGTACAGATGGGTACAAACGTTTTCTCGGTGGTACAAACGAAATACTCGTTTTTACGAACGGGTACAAACGATTGCTCGATAGTACAGACGGGTACAAACGTTTTCTCAGTGGTACAAACGATTGCTCGACAGTTCAGACGGGTACAAACGTTTTCTTGGTGGTACAAACGATATACTCGTCAGTGCGACGGGGTACAAACGATTGCTTGATATTACAGATGGGTACAAACGATTACTCGATAGTTCAGACGGGTACAAACGTTTTCTCCTTGGTACAAACGTATACTCGTCAGTACGAATGGGTACAAACGATTGCTCGATACTACAGACGGGTACAAACGTTTTCTCGGTGGTACAAACGATATACTTGTCAGTACGAATGGGTACAAACGATTGCGCGATACTACAGACGGGTACAAATGTTTTCTCGTTGGTACAAACGATATACTCGACAGTACGAATGGGTACAAACGATTGCTCGATAGTACAGACGGGTACAAACGTGATCTCGTTGGTACAAACGATATACTCGTCAGTGCGAATGGGTACAAACGATTTCTCGATAGTCCAGACTGGTACAAACGTTTTCTCGGTGGTACAAACGATATACTCGTCGATACGAATGGGTACAAACGATTACTCGATAGTACAGACGGGTACAAACGATTTCTCGGTGGTCCAAACGATATACTCGTCGATACCAACGGGAACAAACGATTGCTCGATAGTACAGACCGGTACAAACGTTTTGTCGGTGGTACAATCGATATACTCGTCGATACGAACGGGTACAAACGATTTCTCGATAGTACAGACGGGTACTAACGTTTTCTCGTTGGTAAAAACGATATACTCGTCAATACGGATGGGTACAAACGATTGCTCGATAGTACAGACGGGTACAAACGATTTCTCGGTGGTACAAACGATATACTCGTCAGTACGGATGGGTACAAACGATTCCTCGATAGTACAGACCGGTTCAAACGTTTTCTCGGTGGTACAAACGAAATACTCGTCGATACGAACGGGTACAAACGATTGCTCGATAGTACAGACGGGTACAAACGATTTCTCGCCAGTAAAAACGATATACTTATCGATACGAACGGGTACAAACGATTGCTCGATAGTACAGATGGGTACAAACGTTTTCTCGGTGATACAAACGAAATACTCGTTTTTACCAACGGGTAGAAACGATTGCTCGATAGTACAGACGAGTAGAAACGTTTTCTCGGTGGTACAAACGATTGCTCGACAGTACAGACGGGTACAAACGTTTTCTCGGTGGTACAAACGATATACTCGTCAGTACGACGGGGTACAAACGATTGCTTGATATTACAGATGGGTACAAACGATTGCTCGATAGTTCAGACGGGTACAAACGTTTTCTCCTTGGTACAAACGATATACTCATCAGTACGAATGGGTACAAACGATTGCTCGATACTATAGACAGGTACAAACGTTTTCTCGGTGGTACAAACGATATACTCGTCAGTACGAATGGGTACAAATGATTGCTCGATACTACAGATGGGTACAAACGTTTTCTCCTTGGTACAAACGATATACTCGTCAGTACGAATGGGTACAAACGATTGCTCGATAGTACAGACGGGTACAAACGTTTTCTTGTTGGTACAAACGATATACTCGTCAGTACGAATGGGTACATACGATTGCTCCATACTACAGACGGGTACAAACGTTTTCTCGGTGGTACAAACTATATACTCGTCAGTACGAATCGGTACAAACGATTGCTCGATACTACAGACCGGTACAAACGTTTTCTCGTTGGTACAAACGATATACTCGTCAGTACGAATGGGTGCCAACGATTGCTCGATAGTACAGACAGGTACAAACGTTTTCTCGGTGGTACAAACGAAATACTCGTCGATACGAACGGGTACAAACGATTGCTCGATAGTACAGACGGTTACAAACGTTTTCTCGGTGGTACAAACGATATACTCGTCAGTGCGAACGGGTACAAACGATTGCTCGATAGTACAGACGGGTACAAACGATTTCTCGGTGGTACAAACGATATACTCGTCAGTACGAATGGGTACAAACGATTGCTCGATAGTACAGACCGGTACAAACGTTTTCTCGGTGGTACAAACGAAATACTCGTCGATACGAACGGGTACAAACGATTGCTCGATAGTACAGACGGGTACAAACGATTACTCGCATTAAAAACGATATACTTGTCGATACGAACGGGTACAAACGATTGCTCGATAGTACAGATGGGTACAAACGTTTTCTCGGCGGTACAAACGAAATACTCGTTTTTACGAACGGGTACAAACGATTGCTCGATAGAACAGACGGGTACAAACGTTTTCTCGGTGGTACAAACGATTGCTCGATAGTTCAAACGGGTACAAACGTTTTCTCCTTGGCACAAACGATATACTCGTCAGTACGAATGGGTACAAGCGATTGCTCCATACTACAGACGGGTACAAACGTTTTCTCGTTGGTAAAAACGATATACTCGTCAATACGAATGGGTACAAACGATTGCTCGATAGTACAGACGGGTACAAACGATTTCTCGGTGGTACAAACGATATACTCGTCAATACGAATCGGTACAAACGATTGCTCGATAGTACAGACCGGTACAAACGTTTTGTCGGTGGTACAAACGATATACTCGTCGATACGAACGGGTACAAACGATTTCTCGATAGTACAGACGGGTACTAACGTTTTCTCGTTGGTAAAAACGATATACTCGTCAATACGAATGGGTACAAACGATTGCTCGATAGTACAGACGGGTACAAACGATTTCTCGATGGTACAAACGATATACTCGTCAGTACGAATGGGTACAAACGATTCCTCGATAGTACAGACCGGTACAAACGTTTTCTCGGTGGTACAACCGAAATACTCGTCGATACGAACGGGTACAAACGATTGCTCGATAGTACAGACGGGTACAAACGTTTTCTCGGTGGTACAAACGATTGCTCGATAGTTCAAACGGGTACAAACGTTTTCTCCTTGGCACAAACGATATACTCGTCAGTACGAATGGGTACAAGCGATTGCTCCATACTACAGACGGGTACAAACGTTTTCTCGTTGGTAAAAACGATATACTCGTCAATACGAATGGGTACAAACGATTGCTCGATAGTACAGACGGGTACAAACGATTTCTCGGTGGTACAAACGATATACTCGTCAATACGAATCGGTACAAACGATTGCTCGATAGTACAGACCGGTACAAACGTTTTGTCGGTGGTACAAACGATATACTCGTCGATACGAACGGGTACAAACGATTTCTCGATAGTACAGTCGGGTACTAACGTTTTCTCGTTGGTAAAAACGATATACTCGTCAATACGAATGGGTACAAACGATTGCTCGATAGTACAGACGGGTACAAACGATTTCTCGGTGGTACAAACGATATACTCGTCAGTACGAATGGGTACAAACGATTCCTCGATAGTACAGACCGGTACAAACGTTTTCTCGGTGGTACAACCGAAATACTCGTCGATACGAACGGGTACAAACGATTGCTCGATAGTACAGACGGGTACAAACGATTTCTCGCCAGTAAAAACGATATACTTATCGATACGAACGGGTACAAACGATTGCTCGATAGTACAGATGGGTACAAACGTTTTCTCGGTGGTACAAACGAAATACTCGTTTTTACCAACGGGTAGAAACGATTGCTCGATAGTTCAGACGGGTACAAACGTTTTCTCCTTGGTACAAACGATATACTCATCAGTACGAATGGGTACAAACGATTGCTCGATACTATAGACAGGTACAAACGTTTTCTCGGTGGTACAAACGATATACTCGTCAGTACGAATGGGTACAAACGATTGCTCGATACTACAGATGGGTACAAACGTTTTCTCCTTGGTACAAACGATATACTCGTCAGTACGAATGGGTACAAACGATTGCTCGATAGTACAGACGGGTACAAACGTTTTCTCGTTGGTACAAACGATATACTCGTCAGTACGAATGGGTACAAACGATTTCTCGATAGTCCAGACTGGTACAAACGTTTTCTCGGCGGTACAAACGATATACTCGTCGATACGAATGGGTACAAACGATTACTCGATAGTACAGACGGGTACAAACGATCTCTCGGTGGTCCAAACGATATACTCGTCGATACGAACTGGTACAATCGTCTGCTCGATAGTACAGACGGGTACAAACGTTTTTTCGGTGGTACAAACGATATACTCGTCGATACGAACTAGTACAAACGTCTGCTCGATAGTACAGACGGGTACAAACGTTTTCTCGGTGGTACAAACGAAATACTCGTCAATACGAACGGGTACAAACGACTGCTCGATAGTACAGACGGGTACAAACAATTTCTCGGCAGTAAAAAAGATATACTTGTCGATACGAACGGGTACAAACGATTGCTCGATAGTACAAATGGGTACAAATGTTTTCTCGGTGGTACAAACGAAATACTCGTTTTTACGAACGGGTAAAAACGATTGCTCGATAGTACAGACGGGTACAAACGTTTTCTCGGTGGTACAAACGATTGCTCGACAGTACAGACGGGTACAAACGTTTTCTCGGTGGTACAAACGTTATACTCGTCAGAGCGACGGGGTACAAACGATTGCTTGATAATACAGATGGGTACAAACGATTGCTCGATAGTTCAGACGGGTACAAACGTTTTCCCCTTGGTACAAACGATATACTCGTCAGTACGAATGGGTACAAACGATTGCTCGATACTACAGACGGGTACAAACGTTTTCTCGGTGGTACAAACGATATACTCGTCAGTACGAATGGGTACAAACGATTGCTCGATACTACAGACGGGTACAAACGTCTTCTCGTTGGTACAAATGATATACTCGTCAGTACGAATGGGTGCAAACGATTGCTCGATAGTACAGACCGGTACAAACGTTTTCTCGGTGGTACAAACGAAATACTCGTCGATACGAACGGGTACAAACGATTGCTCGATAGTACAGACGGGTACAAACGATTTCTCGGTGGTACAAACAATATACTCGTCAGTACGAATGGGTACAAACGGTGGCTCGATAGTACAGACGGGTACAAACGTTTTCTCGTTGGTACAAACGATATACTCGTCAGTACGAATGGGTACAAACGATTGCTCGATAGTACAGACGGGTACAAACGATTTCTCGGTGGTACAAACGATATACTCGTCAGTACGAATGGGTACAAACGATTGCTCGATAGTACAGACGGGTACAAACGTTTTCTCGATAGTACAAACGAAATACTCGTCGATACGAACGGGTACAAACGATTGCTCGATAGTACAGACCGGTCCAAACGATTTCTCGGCAGTAAAAACGATATACTTGTCGATACGAATGGGTACAAACGATTGCTCGATAGTACAGATGGGTACAAACGTTTTCTCGGTGGTACAAACGAAATACTCGTTTTTACGAACGGGTACAAACGATTGCTCGATAGTACAGACGGGTACAAACGATTTCTCGCCAGTAAAAACGATATACTTATCGATACGAACGGGTACAAACGATTGCTCGATAGTACAGATGGGTACAAACGTTTTCTCGGTGGTACAAACGAAATACTCGTTTTTACCAACGGGTAGAAACGATTGCTCGATAGTACAGACGGGTAGAAACGTTTTCTCGGTGGTACAAACGATTGCTCGACAGTACAGACGGGTACAAACGTTTTCTCGGTGGTACAAACGATATACTCGTCGATACGACGGGGTACAAACGATTGCTTGATATTACAGATGGGGACAAACGATTGCTCGATAGTTCAGACGGGTACAAACGTTTTCTCCATGGTACAAACGATATACTCATCAGTACGAATGGGTACAAACGATTGCTCGATACTATAGACAGGTACAAACGTTTTCTCGGTGGTACAAACGATATACTCGTCAGTACGAATGGGTACAAACGATTGCTCGATACTACAGATGGGTACAAACGTTTTCTCCTTGGTACAAACGATATACTCGTCAGTACGAATGGGTACAAACGATTGCTCGATAGTACAGACGGGTACAAACGTTTTCTCGTTGGTACAAACGATATACTCGTCAGTACGAATGGGTACAAACGATTGCTCGATAGTACAGACGGGTACAAACGATTTCTCGGTGGTACAAACGATATACTCGTCAGTACGAATGGGTACAAACGATTCCTCGATAGTACAGACCGGTACAAACGTTTCCTCGGTGGTACAAACGAAATACTCGTCGATACGAACGGGTACAAACGATTGCTCGATAGTACAGACGGGTACAAACGATTTCTCGCCAGTAAAAACGATATACTTGTCGATAAGAACGGGTACAAACGATTGCTCGATAGTACAGATGGGTACAAACGTTTTCTCGGTGGTACAAACGAAATACTCGTTTTTACCAACGGGTAGAAACGATTGCTCGATCGTACAGACGGGTAGAAACGTTTTCTCGGTGGTACAAACGATTGCTCGACAGTACAGACGGGTACAAACGTTTTCTCGGTGGTACAAACGATATACTCGTCAGTACGACGGGGTACAAACGATTGCTTGATATTACAGATGGGTACAAACGATTGCTCGATAGTTCAGACGGGTACAAACGTTTTCTCCTTGGTACAAACGATATACTCATCAGTACGAATGGGTACAAACGATTGCTCGATACTATAGACAGGTACAAACGTTTTCTCGGTGGTACAAACGATATACTCGTCAGTACGAATGGGTACAAACGATTGCTCGATACTACAGATGGGTACAAACGTTTTCTCCTTGGTACAAACGATATACTCGTCAGTACGAATGGGTACAAACGATTGCTCGATAGTACAGACGGGTACAAACGTTTTCTCGTTGGTACAAACGATATACTCGTCAGTACGAATGGGTACAAACGATTTCTCGATAGTCCAGACTGGTACAAACGTTTTCTCGGCGGTACAAACGATATACTCGTCGATACGAATGGGTACAAACGATTACTCGATAGTACAGACGGGTACAAACGATCTCTCGGTGGTCCAAACGATATACTCGTCGATACGAACTGGTACAATCGTCTGCTCGATAGTACAGACGGGTACAAACGTTTTTTCGGTGGTACAAACGATATACTCGTCGATACGAACTAGTACAAACGTCTGCTCGATAGTACAGACGGGTACAAACGTTTTCTCGGTGGTACAAACGAAATACTCGTCAATACGAACGGGTACAAACGACTGCTCGATAGTACAGACGGGTACAAACAATTTCTCGGCAGTAAAAAAGATATACTTGTCGATACGAACGGGTACAAACGATTGCTCGATAGTACAAATGGGTACAAATGTTTTCTCAGTGGTACAAACGAAATACTCGTTTTTACGAACGGGTAAAAACGATTGCTCGATAGTACAGACGGGTACAAACGTTTTCTCGGTGGTACAAACGATTGCTCGACAGTACAGACGGGTACAAACGTTTTCTCGGTGGTACAAACGTTATACTCGTCAGAGCGACGGGGTACAAACGATTGCTTGATAATACAGATGGGTACAAACGATTGCTCGATAGTTCAGACGGGTACAAACGTTTTCCCCTTGGTACAAACGATATACTCGTCAGTACGAATGGGTACAAACGATTGCTCGATACTACAGACGGGTACAAACGTTTTCTCGGTGGTACAAACGATATACTCGTCAGTACGAATGGGTACAAACGATTGCTCGATACTACAGACGGGTACAAACGTCTTCTCGTTGGTACAAATGATATACTCGGCAGTACGAATGGGTGCAAACGATTGCTCGATAGTACAGACCGGTACAAACGTTTTCTCGGTGGTACAAACGAAATACTCGTCGATACGAACGGGTACAAACGATTGCTCGATAGTACAGACGGGTACAAACGATTTCTCGGTGGTACAAACAATATACTCGTCAGTACGAATGGGTACAAACGATGGCTCGATAGTACAGACGGGTACTAACGTTTTCTCGTTGGTAAAAACGATATACTCGTCAGTACGAATGGGTACAAACGATTGCTCGATAGTACAGACGGGTACAAACGATTTCTCGGTGGTACAAACGATATACTCGTCAGTACGAATGGGTACAAACGATTGCTCGATAGTACAGACCGGTACAAACGTTTTCTCGGTAGTACAAACGAAATACTCGTCGATACGAACGGGTACAAACGATTGCTCGATAGTACAGACCGGTCCAAACGATTTCTCGGCAGTAAAAACGATATACTTGTCGATACGAATGGGTACAAACGATTGCTCGATAGTACAGATGGGTACAAACGTTTTCTCGGTGGTACAAACGAAATACTCGTTTTTACGAACGGGTACAAACGATTGCTCGATAGTACAGACGGGTACAAACGTTTTCTCAGTGGTACAAACGATTGCTCGACAGTTCAGACGGGTACAAACGTTTTCTTGGTGGTACAAACGATATACTCGTCAGTGCGACGGGGTACAAAAGATTGCTTGATATTACAGATGGGTACAAACGATTGCTCGATAGTTCAGACGGGTACAAACGTTTTCTCCTTGGTACAAACGTATACTCGTCAGTACGAATGGGTACAAACGATTGCTCGATACTACAGACGGGTACAAACGTGATCTCGGTGGTACAAACGATATACTTGTCAGTACGAATGGGTACAAACGATTGCTCGATACTACAGACGGGTACAAATGTTTTCTCGTTGGTACAAACGATATACTCGACAGTACGAATGGGTACAAACGATTGCTCGATAGTACAGACGGGTACAAACGTTTTCTCGTTGGTACAAACGATATACTCGTCAGTGCGAATGGGTACAAACGATTTCTCGATAGTCCAGACTGGTACAAACGTTTTCTCGGTGGTACAAACGATATACTCGTCGATACGAATGGGTACAAACGATTACTCGATAGTACAGACGGGTACAAACGATTTCTCGGTGGTCCAAACGATATACTCGTCGATACCAACGGGAACAAACGATTGCTCGATAGTACAGACCGGTACAAACGTTTTGTCGGTGGTACAAACGATATACTCGTCGATACGAACGGGTACAAACGATTTCTCGATAGTACAGACGGGTACTAACGTTTTCTCGTTGGTAAAAACGATATACTCGTCAATACGAATGGGTACAAACGATTGCTCGATAGTACAGACGGGTACAAACGATTTCTCGGTGGTACAAACGATATACTCGTCAGTACGAATGGGTACAAACGATTCCTCGATAGTACAGACCGGTTCAAACGTTTTCTCGGTGGTACAAACGAAATACTCGTCGATACGAACGGGTGCAAACGAATGCTCGATAGTACAGATGGGTACAAATGTTTTCTCGGTGGTACAAACGAAATACTCGTTTTTACCAACGGGTAGAAACGATTGCTCGATAGTACAGACGCGTAGAAACGTTTTCTCGGTGGTACAAACGATTGCTCGACAGTACAGACGGGTACAAACGTTTTCTCGGTGGTACAAACGATATACTCGTCAGTACGACGGGGTACAAACGATTGTTTGATATTACAGATGGGTACAAACGATTGCTCGATAGTTCAGACGGGTACAAACGTTTTCTCCGTGGTACAAACGATATACTCATCAGTACGAATGGGTACAAACGATTGCTCGATACTACAGATGGGTAAAAACGTTTTCTCCTTGGTACAAACGATATACTCGTCAGTACGAATGGGTACAAACGATTGCTCGATAGTACAGACGGGTACAAACGTTTTCTCGTTGGTACAAACGATATACTCGTCAGTACGAATGGGTACAAACGATTGCTCGATAGTACAGACGGGTACAAACGATTTCTCGGTGGTACAAACGATATACTCGTCAGTACGAATGGGTACAAACGATTCCTCGATAGTACAGACCGGTAGAAACGTTTTCTCGGTGGTACAAACGAAATACTCGTCGATACGAACGCGTACAAACGATTGCTCGATAGTACAGACGGGTACAAACGATTTCTCGCCAGTAAAAACGATATACTTGTCGATACGAACGGGTACAAACGATTGCTCGATAGTACAGATGGGTACAAACGTTTTCTCGGTGGTACAAACGAAATACTCGTTTTTACCAACGGGTAGAAACGATTGCTCGATAGTACAGACGGGTAGAAACGTTTTCTCGGTGGTACAAACGATTGCTCGACAGTACAGACGGGTACAAACGTTTTCTCGGTGGTACAAACGATATACTCGTCAGTACGACGGGGTACAAACGATTGCTTGATATTACAGATGGGTACAAACGATTGCTCGATAGTTCAGACGGGTACAAACGTTTTCTCCTTGGTACAAACGATATACTCATCAGTACGAATGGGTACAAACGATTGCTCGATACTATAGACAGGTGCAAACGTTTTCTCGGTGGTACAAACGATATACTCGTCAGTACGAATGGGTACAAACGATTGCTCGATACTACAGATGGGTACAAACGTTTTCTCCTTGGTACAAACGATATACTCGTCAGTACGAATGTGTACAAACGATTGCTCGATAGTACAGACGGGTACAAACGTTTTCTCGTTGGTACAAATGATATACTCGTCAGTACGAGTGGGTACAATCGATTTCTCGATAGTCCAGACTGGTACAAACGTTTTCTCGGCGGTACAAACGATATACGCGTCGATACGAATGGGTACAAACGATTACTCGATAGTACAGACGGGTACAAATGATCTCTCGGTGGTCCAAACGATATACTCGTCGATACGAACTGGTACAATCGTCTGCTCGATAGTACAGACGGGTACAAACGGTTTTTCGGTGGTACAAACGATATACTCGTCGATACGAACTAGTACAAACGTCTGCTCGATAGTACAGACGGGTACAAACGTTTTCTCGGTGGTACAAACGAAATACTCGTCAATACGAACGGGTACAAACGATTGCTCGATAGTACAGACGGGTACAAACAATTTCTCGGCAGTAAAAAAAGATATACTTGTCGATACGGACGGGTACAAACGATTGCTCGATAGTACAAATGGGTACAAATGTTTTCTCGGTGGTGCAAACGAAATACTCGTTTTTACGAACGGGTACAAACGATTGCTCGATAGTACAGACGGGTACAAACGTTTTCTCGGTGGTACAAACGATTGCTCGACAGTACAGACGGGTACAAACGTTTTCTCGGTGGTACAAACGATATACTCGTCAGAGCGACGGGGTACAAACGATTGCTTGATATTACCGATGGGTACAAACGATTGCTCGATAGTTCAGACGGGTACAAACGTTTTCCCCTTGGTACAAACGATATACTCGTCAGTACGAATGGGTACAAACGATTGCTCGATACTACAGACGGGTACAAACGTTTTCTCGGTGGTACAAACGATATACTCGTCAGTACGAATGGGTACAAACGATTGCTCGATACTACAGACGGGTACAAACGTCTTCTCGTTGGTACAAATGATATACTCGGCAGTACGAATGGGTGCAAACGATTGCTCGATAGTACAGACCGGTACAAACGTTTTCTCGGTGGTACAAACGAAATACTCGTCGATACGAACGGGTACAAACGATTGCTCGATAGTACAGACGGGTACAAACGATTTCTCGGTGGTACAAACAATATACTCGTCAGTACGAATGGGTACAAACGATGGCTCGATAGTACAGACGGGTACTAACGTTTTCTCGTTGGTAAAAACGATATACTCGTCAGTACGAATGGGTACAAACGATTGCTCGATAGTACAGACGGGTACAAACGATTTCTCGGTGGTACAAACGATATACTCGTCAGTACGAATGGGTACAAACGATTGCTCGATAGTACAGACCGGTACAAACGTTTTCTCGGTGGTACAAACGAAATACTCGTCGATACGAACGGGTACAAACGATTGCTCGATAGTACAGACCGGTCCAAACGATTTCTCGGCAGTAAAAACGATATACTTGTCGATACGAATGGGTACAAACGATTGCTCGATAGTACAGATGGGTACAAACGTTTTCTCGGTGGTACAAACGAAATACTCGTTTTTACGAACGGGTACAAACGATTGCTCGATAGTACAGACGGGTACAAACGTTTTCTCAGTGGTACAAACGATTGCTCGACAGTTCAGACGGGTACAAACGTTTTCTTGGTGGTACAAACGATATACTCGTCAGTGCGACGGGGTACAAACGATTGCTTGATATTACAGATGGGTACAAACGATTGCTCGATAGTTCAGACGGGTACAAACGTTTTCTCCTTGGTACAAACGTATACTCGTCAGTACGAATGGGTACAAACGATTGCTCGATACTACAGACGGGTACAAACGTTTTCTCGGTGGTACAAACGATATACTTGTCAGTACGAATGGGTACAAACGATTGCGCGATACTACAGACGGGTACAAATGTTTTCTCGTTGGTACAAACGATATACTCGACAGTACGAATGGGTACAAACGATTGCTCGATAGTACAGACGGGTACAAACGTTTTCTCGTTGGTACAAACGATATACTCGTCAGTGCGAATGGGTACAAACGATTTCTCGATAGTCCAGACTGGTACAAACGTTTTCTCGGTGGTACAAACGATATACTCGTCGATACGAATGGGTACAAACGATTACTCGATAGTACAGACGGGTACAAACGATTTCTCGGTGGTCCAAACGATATACTCGTCGATACCAACGGGAACAAACGATTGCTCGATAGTACAGACCGGTACAAACGTTTTGTCGGTGGTACAATCGATATACTCGTCGATACGAACGGGTACAAACGATTTCTCGATAGTACAGACGGGTACTAACGTTTTCTCGTTGGTAAAAACGATATACTCGTCAATACGGATGGGTACAAACGATTGCTCGATAGTACAGACGGGTACAAACGATTTCTCGGTGGTACAAACGATATACTCGTCAGTACGGATGGGTACAAACGATTCCTCGATAGTACAGACCGGTTCAAACGTTTTCTCGGTGGTACAAACGAAATACTCGTCGATACGAACGGGTACAAACGATTGCTCGATAGTACAGACGGGTACAAACGATTTCTCGCCAGTAAAAACGATATACTTATCGATACGAACGGGTACAAACGATTGCTCGATAGTACAGATGGGTACAAACGTTTTCTCGGTGATACAAACGAAATACTCGTTTTTACCAACGGGTAGAAACGATTGCTCGATAGTACAGACGGGTAGAAACGTTTTCTCGGTGGTACAAACGATTGCTCGACAGTACAGACGGGTACAAACGTTTTCTCGGTGGTACAAACGATATACTCGTCAGTACGACGGGGTACAAACGATTGCTTGATATTACAGATGGGTACAAACGATTGCTCGATAGTTCAGACGGGTACAAACGTTTTCTCCTTGGTACAAACGATATACTCATCAGTACGAATGGGTACAAACGATTGCTCGATACTATAGACAGGTACAGACGTTTTCTCGGTGGTACAAACGATATACTCGTCAGTACGAATGGGTACAAACGATTGCTCGATACTACAGATGGGTACAAACGTTTTCTCCTTGGTACAAACGATATAGTCGTCAGTACGAATGGGTACAAACGATTGCTCGATAGTACAGACGGGTACAAACGTTTTCTTGTTGGTACAAACGATATACTCGTCAGTACGAATGGGTACATACGATTGCTCCATACTACAGACGGGTACAAACGTTTTCTCGGTGGTACAAACTATATACTCGTCAGTACGAATCGGTACAAACGATTGCTCGATACTACAGACCGGTACAAACGTTTTCTCGTTGGTACAAACGATATACTCGTCAGTACGAATGGGTGCCAACGATTGCTCGATAGTACAGACAGGTACAAACGTTTTCTCGGTGGTACAAACGAAATACTCGTCGATACGAACGGGTACAAACGATTGCTCGATAGTACAGACGGTTACAAACGTTTTCTCGGTGGTACAAACGATATACTCGTCAGTGCGAACGGGTACAAACGATTGCTCGATAGTACAGACGGGTACAAACGATTTCTCGGTGGTACAAACGATATACTCGTCAGTACGAATGGGTACAAACGATTGCTCGATAGTACAGACCGGTACAAACGTTTTCTCGGTGGTACAAACGAAATACTCGTCGATACGAACGGGTACAAACGATTGCTCGATAGTACAGACGGGTACAAACGATTACTCGCATTAAAAACGATATACTTGTCGATACGAACGGGTACAAACGATTGCTCGATAGTACAGATGGGTACAAACGTTTTCTCGGCGGTACAAACGAAATACTCGTTTTTACGAACGGGTACAAACGATTGCTCGATAGAACAGACGGGTACAAACGTTTTCTCGGTGGTACAAACGATTGCTCGATAGTTCAAACGGGTACAAACGTTTTCTCCTTGGCACAAACGATATACTCGTCAGTACGAATGGGTACAAGCGATTGCTCCATACTACAGACGGGTACAAACGTTTTCTCGTTGGTAAAAACGATATACTCGTCAATACGAATGGGTACAAACGATTGCTCGATAGTACAGACGGGTACAAACGATTTCTCGGTGGTACAAACGATATACTCGTCAATACGAATCGGTACAAACGATTGCTCGATAGTACAGACCGGTACAAACGTTTTGTCGGTGGTACAAACGATATACTCGTCGATACGAACGGGTACAAACGATTTCTCGATAGTACAGACGGGTACTAACGTTTTCTCGTTGGTAAAAACGATATACTCGTCAATACGAATGGGTACAAACGATTGCTCGATAGTACAGACGGGTACAAAGATTTCTCGATGGTACAAACGATATACTCGTCAGTACGAATGGGTACAAACGATTCCTCGATAGTACAGACCGGTACAAACGTTTTCTCGGTGGTACAACCGAAATACTCGTCGATACGAACGGGTACAAACGATTGCTCGATAGTACAGACGGGTACAAACGTTTTCTCGGTGGTACAAACGATTGCTCGATAGTTCAAACGGGTACAAACGATTTCTCCTTGGCACAAACGATATACTCGTCAGTACGAATGGGTACAAGCGATTGCTCCATACTACAGACGGGTACAAACGTTTTCTCGTTGGTAAAAACGATATACTCGTCAATACGAATGGGTACAAACGATTGCTCGATAGTACAGACGGGTACAAACGATTTCTCGGTGGTACAAACGATATACTCGTCAATACGAATCGGTACAAACGATTGCTCGATAGTACAGACCGGTACAAACGTTTTGTCGGTGGTACAAACGATATACTCGTCGATACGAACGGGTACAAACGATTTCTCGATAGTACAGTCGGGTACTAACGTTTTCTCGTTGGTAAAAACGATATACTCGTCAATACGAATGGGTACAAACGATTGCTCGATAGTACAGACGGGTACAAACGATTTCTCGGTGGTACAAACGATATACTCGTCAGTACGAATGGGTACAAACGATTCCTCGATAGTACAGACCGGTACAAACGTTTTCTCGGTGGTACAACCGAAATACTCGTCGATACGAACGGGTACAAACGATTGCTCGATAGTACAGACGGGTACAAACGATTTCTCGCCAGTAAAAACGATATACTTATCGATACGAACGGGTACAAACGATTGCTCGATAGTACAGATGGGTACAAACGTTTTCTCGGTGGTACAAACGAAATACTCGTTTTTACCAACGGGTAGAAACGATTGCTCGATAGTACAGACGGGTAGAAACGTTTTCTCGGTGGTACAAACGATTGCTCGACAGTACAGACGGGTACAAACGTTTTCTCGGTGGTACAAACGATATACTCGTCAGTACGACGGGGTACAAACGATTGCTTGATATTACAGATGGGTACAAACGATTGCTCGATAGTTCAGACGGGTACAAACGTTTTCTCCTTGGTACAAACGATATACTCATCAGTACGAATGGGTACAAACGATTGCTCGATACTATAGACAGGTACAAACGTTTTCTCGGTGGTACAAACGATATACTCGTCAGTACGAATGGGTACAAACGATTGCTCGGTACTACAGATGGGTACAAACGTTTTCTCCTTGGTACAAACGATATACTCGTCAGTACGAATGGGTACAAACGATTGCTCGATAGTACAGACGGGTACAAACGTTTTCTCGTTGGTACAAACGATATACTCGTCAGTACGAATGGGTACAAACGATTTCTCGATAGTCCAGACTGGTACAAACGTTTTCTCGGCGGTACAAACGATATACTCGTCGATACGAATGGGTACAAACGATTACTCGATAGTACAGACGGGTACAAACGATCTCTCGGTGGTCCAAACGATATACTCGTCGATACGAACTGGTACAATCGTCTGCTCGATAGTACAGACGGGTACAAACGTTTTTTCGGTGGTACAAACGATATACTCGTCGATACGAACTAGTACAAACGTCTGCTCGATAGTACAGACGGGTACAAACGTTTTCTCGGTGGTACAAACGAAATACTCGTCAATACGAACGGGTACAAACGACAGCTCGATAGTACAGACGGGTACAAACAATTTCTCGGCAGTAAAAAAGATATACTTGTCGATACGAACGGGTACAAACGATTGCTCGATAGTACAAATGGGTACAAATGTTTTCTCGGTGGTACAAACGAAATACTCGTTTTTACGAACGGGTAAAAACGATTGCTCGATAGTACAGACGGGTACAAACGTTTTCTCGGTGGTACAAACGATTGCTCGACAGTACAGACGGGTACAAACGTTTTCTCGGTGGTACAAACGTTATACTCGTCAGAGCGACGGGGTACAAACGATTGCTTGATAATACAGATGGGTACAAACGATTGCTCGATAGTTCAGACGGGTACAAACGTTTTCCCCTTGGTACAAACGATATACTCGTCAGTACGAATGGGTACAAACGATTGCTCGATACTACAGACGGGTACAAACGTTTTCTCGGTGGTACAAACGATATACTCGTCAGTACGAATGGGTACAAACGATTGCTCGATACTACAGACGGGTACAAACGTCTTCTCGTTGGTACAAATGATATACTCGTCAGTACGAATGGGTGCAAACGATTGCTCGATAGTACAGACCGGTACAAACGTTTTCTCGGTGGTACAAACGAAATACTCGTCGATACGAACGGGTACAAACGATTGCTCGATAGTACAGACGGGTACAAACGATTTCTCGGTGGTACAAACAATATACTCGTCAGTACGAATGGGTACAAACGGTGGCTCGATAGTACAGACGGGTACTAACGTTTTCTCGTTGGTAAAAACGATATACTCGTCAGTACGAATGGGTACAAACGATTGCTCGATAGTACAGACGGGTACAAACGATTTCTCGGTGGTACAAACGATATACTCGTCAGTACGAATGGGTACAAACGATTGCTCGATAGTACAGACCGGTACAAACGTTTTCTCGGTAGTACAAACGAAATACTCGTCGATACGAACGGGTACAAACGATTGCTCGATAGTACAGACCGGTCCAAACGATTTCTCGGCAGTAAAAACGATATACTTGTCGATACGAATGGGTACAAACGATTGCTCGATAGTACAGATGGGTAGAAACGTTTTCTCGGTGGTACAAACGATTGCTCGACAGTACAGACGGGTACAAACGTTTTCTCGGTGGTACAAACGATATACTCGTCAGTACGACGGGGTACAAACGATTGCTTGATATTACAGATGGGGACAAACGATTGCTCGATAGTTCAGACGGGTACAAACGTTTTCTCCTTGGTACAAACGATATACTCATCAGTACGAATGGGTACAAACGATTGCTCGATACTATAGACAGGTACAAACGTTTTCTCGGTGGTACAAACGATATACTCGTCAGTACGAATGGGTACAAACGATTGCTCGATACTACAGATGGGTACAAACGTTTTCTCCTTGGTACAAACGATATACTCGTCAGTACGAATGGGTACAAACGATTGCTCGATAGTACAGACGGGTACAAACGTTTTCTCGTTGGTACAAACGATATACTCGTCAGTACGAATGGGTACAAACGATTGCTCGATAGTACAGACGGGTACAAACGATTTCTCGGTGGTACAAACGATATACTCGTCAGTACGAATGGGTACAAACGATTCCTCGATAGTACAGACCGGTACAAACGTTTCCTCGGTGGTACAAACGAAATACTCGTCGATACGAACGGGTACATCCGATTGCTCGATAGTACAGACGGGTACAAACGATTTCTCGCCAGTAAAAACGATATACTTGTCGATAAGAACGGGTACAAACGATTGCTCGATAGTACAGATGGGTACAAACGTTTTCTCGGTGGTACAAACGAAATACTCGTTTTTACCAACGGGTAGAAACGATTGCTCGATAGTACAGACGGGTAGAAACGTTTTCTCGGTGGTACAAACGATTGCTCGACAGTACAGACGGGTACAAACGTTTTCTCGGTGGTACAAACGATATACTCGTCAGTACGACGGGGTACAAACGATTGCTTGATATTACAGATGGGTACAAACGATTGCTCGATAGTTCAGACGGGTACAAACGTTTTCTCCTTGGTACAAACGTATACTCGTCAGTACGAATGGGTACAAACGATTGCTCGATACTACAGACGGGTACAAACGTTTTCTCGGTGGTACAAACGATATACTTGTCAGTACGAATGGGTACAAACGATTGCTCGATACTACAGACGGGTACAAATGTTTTCTCGTTGGTACAAACGATATACTCGACAGTACGAATGGGTACAAACGATTGCTCGATAGTACAGACGGGTACAAACGTTTTCTCGTTGGTACAAACGATATACTCGTCAGTGCGAATGGGTACAAACGATTTCTCGATAGTCCAGACTGGTACAAACGTTTTCTCGGTGGTACAAACGATATACTCGTCGATACGAATGGGTACAAACGATTACTCGATAGTACAGACGGGTACAAACGATTTCTCGGTGGTCCAAACGATATACTCGTCGATACCAACGGGAACAAACGATTGCTCGATAGTACAGACCGGTACAAACGTTTTGTCGGTGGTACAAACGATATACTCGTCGATACGAACGGGTACAAACGATTTCTCGATAGTACAGACGGGTACTAACGTTTTCTCGTTGGTAAAAACGATATACTCGTCAATACGAATGGGTACAAACGATTGCTCGATAGTACAGACGGGTACAAACGATTTCTCGGTGGTACAAACGATATACTCGTCAGTACGAATGGGTACAAACGATTCCTCGATAGTACAGACCGGTTCAAACGTTTTCTCGGTGGTACAAACGAAATACTCGTCGATACGAACGGGTGCAAACGAATGCTCGATAGTACAGATGGGTACAAATGTTTTCTCGGTGGTACAAACGAAATACTCGTTTTTACCAACGGGTAGAAACGATTGCTCGATAGTACAGACGCGTAGAAACGTTTTCTCGGTGGTACAAACGATTGCTCGACAGTACAGACGGGTACAAACGTTTTCTCGGTGGTACAAACGATATACTCGTCAGTACGACGGGGTACAAACGATTGTTTGATATTACAGATGGGTACAAACGATTGCTCGATAGTTCAGACGGGTACAAACGTTTTCTCGGTGGTACAAACGATATACTCATCAGTACGAATGGGTACAAACGATTGCTCGATACTACAGATGGGTACAAACGTTTTCTCCTTGGTACAAACGATATACTCGTCAGTACGAATGGGTACAAACGATTGCTCGATAGTACAGACGGGTACAAACGATTTCTCGTTGGTACAAACGATATACTCGTCAGTACGAATGGGTACAAACGATTGCTCGATAGTACAGACGGGTACAAACGATTTCTCGGTGGTACAAACGATATACTCGTCAGTACGAATGGGTACTAACGATTCCTCGATAGTACAGACCGGTAGAAACGTTTTCTCGGTGGTACAAACGAAATACTCGTCGATACGAACGCGTACAAACGATTGCTCGATAGTACAGACGGGTACAAACGATTTCTCGCCAGTAAAAACGATATACTTGTCGATACGAACGGGTACAAACGATTGCTCGATAGTACAGATGGGTACAAACGTTTTCTCGGTGGTACAAACGAAATACTCGTTTTTACCAACGGGTAGAAACGATTGCTCGATAGTACAGACGGGTAGAAACGTTTTCTCGGTGGTACAAACGATTGCTCGACAGTACAGACGGGTACAAACGTTTTCTCGGTGGTACAAACGATATACTCGTCAGTACGACGGGGTACAAACGATTGCTTGATATTACAGATGGGTACAAACGATTGCTCGATAGTTCAGACGGGTACAAACGTTTTCTCCTTGGTACAAACGATATACTCATCAGTACGAATGGGTACAAACGATTGCTCGATACTATAGACAGGTGCAAACGTTTTCTCGGTGGTACAAACGATATACTCGTCAGTACGAATGGGTACAAACGATTGCTCGATACTACAGATGGGTACAAACGTTTTCTCCTTGGTACAAACGATATACTCGTCAGTACGAATGTGTACAAACGATTGCTCGATAGTACAGACGGGTACAAACGTTTTCTCGTTGGTACAAATGATATACTCGTCAGTACGAATGGGTACAAACGATTTCTCGATAGTCCAGACTGGTACAAACGTTTTCTCGGCGGTACAAACGATATACTCGTCGATACGAATGGGTACAAACGATTACTCGATAGTACAGACGGGTACAAATGATCTCTCGGTGGTCCAAACGATATACTCGTCGATACGAACTGGTACAATCGTCTGCTCGATAGTACAGACGGGTACAAACGGTTTTTCGGTGGTACAAACGATATACTCGTCGATACGAACTAGTACAAACGTCTGCTCGATAGTACAGACGGGTACAAACGTTTTCTCGGTGGTACAAACGAAATACTCGTCAATCCGAACGGGTACAAACGATTGCTCGATAGTACAGACGGGTACAAACAATTTCTCGGCAGTAAAAAAAGATATACTTGTCGATACGGACGGGTACAAACGATTGCTCGATAGTACAAATGGGTACAAATGTTTTCTCGGTGGTGCAAACGAAATACTCGTTTTTACGAACGGGTACAAACGATTGCTCGATAGTACAGACGGGTACAAACGTTTTCTCGGTGGTACAAACGATTGCTCGACAGTACAGACGGGTACAAACGTTTTCTCGGTGGTACAAACGATATACTCGTCAGAGCGACGGGGTACAAACGATTGCTTGATATTACCGATGGGTACAAACGATTGCTCGATAGTTCAGACGGGTACAAACGTTTTCCCCTTGGTACAAACGATATACTCGTCAGTACGAATGGGTAAAAACGATTGCTCGATACTACAGACGGGTACAAACGTTTTCTCGGTGGTACAAACGATATACTCGTCAGTACGAATGGGTACAAACGATTGCTCGATACTACAGACGGGTACAAACGTCTTCTCGTTGGTACAAATGATATACTCGTCAGTACGAATGGGTGCAAACGATTGCTCGATAGTACAGACCGGTACAAACGTTTTCTCGGTGGTACAAACGAAATACTCGTCGATACGAACGGGTACAAACGATTGCTCGATAGTACAGACGGGTACAAACGATTTCTCGGTAGTACAAACAATATACTCGTCAGTACGAATGGGTACAAACGATGGCTCGATAGTACAGACGGGTACTAACGTTTTCTCGTTGGTAAAAACGATATACTCGTCAGTACGAATGGGTACAAACGATTGCTCGATAGTACAGACGGGTACAAACGATTTCTCGGTGGTACAAACGATATACTCGTCAGTACGAATGGGTACAAACGATTGCTCGATAGTACAGACCGGTACAAACGTTTTCTCGGTGGTACAAACGAAATACTCGTCGATACGAACGGGTACAAACGATTGCTCGATAGTACAGACCGGTCCAAACGATTTCTCGGCAGTAAAAACGATATACTTGTCGATACGAATGGGTACAAACGATTGCTCGATAGTACAGATGGGTACAAACGTTTTCTCGGTGGTACAAACGAAATACTCGTTTTTACGAACGGGTACAAACGATTGCTCGATAGTACAGACGGGTACAAACGTTTTCTCAGTGGTACAAACGATTGCTCGACAGTTCAGACGGGTACAAACGTTTTCTTGGTGGTACAAACGATATACTCGTCAGTGCGACGGGGTACAAACGATTGCTTGATATTACAGATGGGTACAAACGATTACTCGATAGTTCAGACGGGTACAAACGTTTTCTCCTTGGTACAAACGTATACTCGTCAGTACGAATGGGTACAAACGATTGCTCGATACTACAGACGGGTACAAACGTTTTCTCGGTGGTACAAACGATATACTTGTCAGTACGAATGGGTACAAACGATTGCGCGATACTACAGACGGGTACAAATGTTTTCTCGTTGGTACAAACGATATACTCGACAGTACGAATGGGTACAAACGATTGCTCGATAGTACAGACGGGTACAAACGTGATCTCGTTGGTACAAACGATATACTCGTCAGTGCGAATGGGTACAAACGATTTCTCGATAGTCCAGACTGGTACAAACGTTTTCTCGGTGGTACAAACGATATACTCGTCGATACGAATGGGTACAAACGATTACTCGATAGTACAGACGGGTACAAACGATTTCTCGGTGGTCCAAACGATATACTCGTCGATACCAACGGGAACAAACGATTGCTCGATAGTACAGACCGGTACAAACGTTTTGTCGGTGGTACAATCGATATACTCGTCGATACGAACGGGTACAAACGATTTCTCGATAGTACAGACGGGTACTAACGTTTTCTCGTTGGTAAAAACGATATACTCGTCAATACGGATGGGTACAAACGATTGCTCGATAGTACAGACGGGTACAAACGATTTCTCGGTGGTACAAACGATATACTCGTCAGTACGGATGGGTACAAACGATTCCTCGATAGTACAGACCGGTTCAAACGTTTTCTCGGTGGTACAAACGAAATACTCGTCGATACGAACGGGTACAAACGATTGCTCGATAGTACAGACGGGTACAAACGATTTCTCGCCAGTAAAAACGATATACTTATCGATACGAACGGGTACAAACGATTGCTCGATAGTACAGATGGGTACAAACGTTTTCTCGGTGATACAAACGAAATACTCGTTTTTACCAACGGGTAGAAACGATTGCTCGATAGTACAGACGAGTAGAAACGTTTTCTCGGTGGTACAAACGATTGCTCGACAGTACAGACGGGTACAAACGTTTTCTCGGTGGTACAAACGATATACTCGTCAGTACGACGGGGTACAAACGATTGCTTGATATTACAGATGGGTACAAACGATTGCTCGATAGTTCAGACGGGTACAAACGTTTTCTCCTTGGTACAAACGATATACTCATCAGTACGAATGGGTACAAACGATTGCTCGATACTATAGACAGGTACAAACGTTTTCTCGGTGGTACAAACGATATACTCGTCAGTACGAATGGGTACAAATGATTGCTCGATACTACAGATGGGTACAAACGTTTTCTCCTTGGTACAAACGATATACTCGTCAGTACGAATGGGTACAAACGATTGCTCGATAGTACAGACGGGTACAAACGTTTTCTTGTTGGTACAAACGATATACTCGTCAGTACGAATGGGTACATACGATTGCTCCATACTACAGACGGGTACAAACGTTTTCTCGGTGGTACAAACTATATACTCGTCAGTACGAATCGGTACAAACGATTGCTCGATACTACAGACCGGTACAAACGTTTTCTCGTTGGTACAAACGATATACTCGTCAGTACGAATGGGTGCCAACGATTGCTCGATAGTACAGACAGGTACAAACGTTTTCTCGGTGGTACAAACGAAATACTCGTCGATACGAACGGGTACAAACGATTGCTCGATAGTACAGACGGTTACAAACGTTTTCTCGGTGGTACAAACGATATACTCGTCAGTGCGAACGGGTACAAACGATTGCTCGATAGTACAGACGGGTACAAACGATTTCTCGGTGGTACAAACGATATACTCGTCAGTACGAATGGGTACAAACGATTGCTCGATAGTACAGACCGGTACAAACGTTTTCTCGGTGGTACAAACGAAATACTCGTCGATACGAACGGGTACAAACGATTGCTCGATAGTACAGACGGGTACAAACGATTACTCGCATTAAAAACGATATACTTGTCGATACGAACGGGTACAAACGATTGCTCGATAGTACAGATGGGTACAAACGTTTTCTCGGCGGTACAAACGAAATACTCGTTTTTACGAACGGGTACAAACGATTGCTCGATAGAACAGACGGGTACAAACGTTTTCTCGGTGGTACAAACGATTGCTCGATAGTTCAAACGGGTACAAACGTTTTCTCCTTGGCACAAACGATATACTCGTCAGTACGAATGGGTACAAGCGATTGCTCCATACTACAGACGGGTACAAACGTTTTCTCGTTGGTAAAAACGATATACTCGTCAATACGAATGGGTACAAACGATTGCTCGATAGTACAGACGGGTACAAACGATTTCTCGGTGGTACAAACGATATACTCGTCAATACGAATCGGTACAAACGATTGCTCGATAGTACAGACCGGTACAAACGTTTTGTCGGTGGTACAAACGATATACTCGTCGATACGAACGGGTACAAACGATTTCTCGATAGTACAGACGGGTACTAACGTTTTCTCGTTGGTAAAAACGATATACTCGTCAATACGAATGGGTACAAACGATTGCTCGATAGTACAGACGGGTACAAACGATTTCTCGATGGTACAAACGATATACTCGTCAGTACGAATGGGTACAAACGATTCCTCGATAGTACAGACCGGTACAAACGTTTTCTCGGTGGTACAACCGAAATACTCGTCGATACGAACGGGTACAAACGATTGCTCGATAGTACAGACGGGTACAAACGTTTTCTCGGTGGTACAAACGATTGCTCGATAGTTCAAACGGGTACAAACGTTTTCTCCTTGGCACAAACGATATACTCGTCAGTACGAATGGGTACAAGCGATTGCTCCATACTACAGACGGGTACAAACGTTTTCTCGTTGGTAAAAACGATATACTCGTCAATACGAATGGGTACAAACGATTGCTCGATAGTACAGACGGGTACAAACGATTTCTCGGTGGTACAAACGATATACTCGTCAATACGAATCGGTACAAACGATTGCTCGATAGTACAGACCGGTACAAACGTTTTGTCGGTGGTACAAACGATATACTCGTCGATACGAACGGGTACAAACGATTTCTCGATAGTACAGTCGGGTACTAACGTTTTCTCGTTGGTAAAAACGATATACTCGTCAATACGAATGGGTACAAACGATTGCTCGATCGTACAGACGGGTACAAACGATTTCTCGGTGGTACAAACGATATACTCGTCAGTACGAATGGGTACAAACGATTCCTCGATAGTACAGACCGGTACAAACGTTTTCTCGGTGGTACAACCGAAATACTCGTCGATACGAACGGGTACAAACGATTGCTCGATAGTACAGACGGGTACAAACGATTTCTCGCCAGTAAAAACGATATACTTATCGATACGAACGGGTACAAACGATTGCTCGATAGTACAGATGGGTACAAACGTTTTCTCGGTGGTACAAACGAAATACTCGTTTTTACCAACGGGTAGAAACGATTGCTCGATAGTTCAGACGGGTACAAACGTTTTCTCCTTGGTACAAACGATATACTCATCAGTACGAATGGGTACAAACGATTGCTCGATACTATAGACAGGTACAAACGTTTTCTCGGTGGTACAAACGATATACTCGTCAGTACGAATGGGTACAAACGATTGCTCGATACTACAGATGGGTACAAACGTTTTCTCCTTGGTACAAACGATATACTCGTCATTACGAATGGGTACAAACGATTGCTCGATAGTACAGACGGGTACAAACGTTTTCTCGTTGGTACAAACGATATACTCGTCAGTACGAATGGGTACAAACGATTTCTCGATAGTCCAGACTGGTACAAACGTTTTCTCGGCGGTACAAACGATATACTCGTCGATACGAATGGGTACAAACGATTACTCGATAGTACAGACGGGTACAAACGATCTCTCGGTGGTCCAAACGATATACTCGTCGATACGAACTGGTACAATCGTCTGCTCGATAGTACAGACGGGTACAAACGTTTTTTCGGTGGTACAAACGATATACTCGTCGATACGAACTAGTACAAACGTCTGCTCGATAGTACAGACGGGTACAAACGTTTTCTCGGTGGTACAAACGAAATACTCGTCAATACGAACGGGTACAAACGACTGCTCGATAGTACAGACGGGTACAAACAATTTCTCGGCAGTAAAAAAGATATACTTGTCGATACGAACGGGTACAAACGATTGCTCGATAGTACAAATGGGTACAAATGTTTTCTCGGTGGTACAAACGAAATACTCGTTTTTACGAACGGGTAAAAACGATTGCTCGATAGTACAGACGGGTACAAACGTTTTCTCGGTGGTACAAACGATTGCTCGACAGTACAGACGGGTACAAACGTTTTCTCGGTGGTACAAACGTTATACTCGTCAGAGCGACGGGGTACAAACGATTGCTTGATAATACAGATGGGTACAAACGATTGCTCGATAGTTCAGACGGGTACAAACGTTTTCCCCTTGGTACAAACGATATACTCGTCAGTACGAATGGGTACAAACGATTGCTCGATACTACAGACGGGTACAAACGTTTTCTCGGTGGTACAAACGATATACTCGTCAGTACGAATGGGTACAAACGATTGCTCGATACTACAGACGGGTACAAACGTCTTCTCGTTGGTACAAATGATATACTCGTCAGTACGAATGGGTGCAAACGATTGCTCGATAGTACAGACCGGTACAAACGTTTTCTCGGTGGTACAAACGAAATACTCGTCGATACGAACGGGTACAAACGATTGCTCGATAGTACAGACGGGTACAAACGATTTCTCGGTGGTACAAACAATATACTCGTCAGTACGAATGGGTACAAACGGTGGCTCGATAGTACAGACGGGTACTAACGTTTTCTCGTTGGTAAAAACGATATACTCGTCAGTACGAATGGGTACAAACGATTGCTCGATAGTACAGACGGGTACAAACGATTTCTCGGTGGTACAAACGATATACTCGTCAGTACGAATGGGTACAAACGATTGCTCGATAGTACAGACCGGTACAAACGTTTTCTCGGTAGTACAAACGAAATACTCGTCGATACGAACGGGTACAAACGATTGCTCGATAGTACAGACCGGTCCAAACGATTTCTCGGCAGTAAAAACGATATACTTGTCGATACGAATGGGTACAAACGATTGCTCGATAGTACAGATGGGTACAAACGTTTTCTCGGTGGTACAAACGAAATACTCGTTTTTACGAACGGGTACAAACGATTGCTCGATAGTACAGACGGGTACAAACGATTTCTCGCCAGTAAAAACGATATACTTATCGATACGAACGGGTACAAACGATTGCTCGATAGTACAGATGGGTACAAACGTTTTCTCGGTGGTACAAACGAAATACTCGTTTTTACCAACGGGTAGAAACGATTGCTCGATAGTACAGACGGGTAGAAACGTTTTCTCGGTGGTACAAACGATTGCTCGACAGTACAGACGGGTACAAACGTTTTCTCGGTGGTACAAACGATATACTCGTCGATACGACGGGGTACAAACGATTGCTTGATATTACAGATGGGGACAAACGATTGCTCGATAGTTCAGACGGGTACAAACGTTTTCTCCATGGTACAAACGATATACTCATCAGTACGAATGGGTACAAACGATTGCTCGATACTATAGACAGGTACAAACGTTTTCTCGGTGGTACAAACGATATACTCGTCAGTACGAATGGGTACAAACGATTGCTCGATACTACAGATGGGTACAAACGTTTTCTCCTTGGTACAAACGATATACTCGTCAGTACGAATGGGTACAAACGATTGCTCGATAGTACAGACGGGTACAAACGTTTTCTCGTTGGTACAAACGATATACTCGTCAGTACGAATGGGTACAAACGATTGCTCGATAGTACAGACGGGTACAAACGATTTCTCGGTGGTACAAACGATATACTCGTCAGTACGAATGGGTACAAACGATTCCTCGATAGTACAGACCGGTACAAACGTTTCCTCGGTGGTACAAACGAAATACTCGTCGATACGAACGGGTACAAACGATTGCTCGATAGTACAGACGGGTACAAACGATTTCTCGCCAGTAAAAACGATATACTTGTCGATAAGAACGGGTACAAACGATTGCTCGATAGTACAGATGGGTACAAACGTTTTCTCGGTGGTACAAACGAAATACTCGTTTTTACCAACGGGTAGAAACGATTGCTCGATCGTACAGACGGGTAGAAACGTTTTCTCGGTGGTACAAACGATTGCTCGACAGTACAGACGGGTACAAACGTTTTCTCGGTGGTACAAACGATATACTCGTCAGTACGACGGGGTACAAACGATTGCTTGATATTACAGATGGGTACAAACGATTGCTCGATAGTTCAGACGGGTACAAACGTTTTCTCCTTGGTACAAACGATATACTCATCAGTACGAATGGGTACAAACGATTGCTCGATACTATAGACAGGTACAAACGTTTTCTCGGTGGTACAAACGATATACTCGTCAGTACGAATGGGTACAAACGATTGCTCGATACTACAGATGGGTACAAACGTTTTCTCCTTGGTACAAACGATATACTCGTCAGTACGAATGGGTACAAACGATTGCTCGATAGTACAGACGGGTACAAACGTTTTCTCGTTGGTACAAATGATATACTCGTCAGTACGAATGGGTACAAACGATTTCTCGATAGTCCAGACTGGTACAAACGATTTCTCGGCGGTACAAACGATATACTCGTCGATACGAATGGGTACAAACGATTACTCGATAGTACAGACGGGTACAAACGATCTCTCGGTGGTCCAAACGATATACTCGTCGATACGAACTGGTACAATCGTCTGCTCGATAGTACAGACGGGTACAAACGTTTTTTCGGTGGTACAAACGATATACTCGTCGATACGAACTAGTACAAACGTCTGCTCGATAGTACAGACGGGTACAAACGTTTTCTCGGTGGTACAAACGAAATACTCGTCAATACGAACGGGTACAAACGACTGCTCGATAGTACAGACGGGTACAAACAATTTCTCGGCAGTAAAAAAGATATACTTGTCGATACGAACGGGTACAAACGATTGCTCGATAGTACAAATGGGTACAAATGTTTTCTCAGTGGTACAAACGAAATACTCGTTTTTACGAACGGGTAAAAACGATTGCTCGATAGTACAGACGGGTACAAACGTTTTCTCGGTGGTACAAACGATTGCTCGACAGTACAGACGGGTACAAACGTTTTCTCGGTGGTACAAACGTTATACTCGTCAGTGCGACGGGGTACAAACGATTGCTTGATAATACAGATGGGTACAAACGATTGCTCGATAGTTCAGACGGGTACAAACGTTTTCCCCTTGGTACAAACGATATACTCGTCAGTACGAATGGGTACAAACGATTGCTCGATACTACAGACGGGTACAAACGTTTTCTCGGTGGTACAAACGATATACTCGTCAGTACGAATGGGTACAAACGATTGCTCGATACTACAGACGGGTACAAACGTCTTCTCGTTGGTACAAATGATATACTCGTCAGTACGAATGGGTGCAAACGATTGCTCGATAGTACAGACCGGTACAAACGTTTTCTCGGTGGTACAAACGAAATACTCGTCGATACGAACGGGTACAAACGATTGCTCGATAGTACAGACGGGTACAAACGATTTCTCGGTGGTACAAACAATATACTCGTCAGTACGAATGGGTACAAACGATGGCTCGATAGTACAGACGGGTACTAACGTTTTCTCGTTGGTAAAAACGATATACTCGTCAGTACGAATGGGTACAAACGATTGCTCGATAGTACAGACGGGTACAAACGATTTCTCGGTGGTACAAACGATATACTCGTCAGTACGAATGGGTACAAACGATTGCTCGATAGTACAGACCGGTACAAACGTTTTCTCGGTAGTACAAACGAAATACTCGTCGATACGAACGGGTACAAACGATTGCTCGATAGTACAGACCGGTCCAAACGATTTCTCGGCAGTAAAAACGATATACTTGTCGATACGAATGGGTACAAACGATTGCTCGATAGTACAGATGGGTACAAACGTTTTCTCGGTGGTACAAACGAAATACTCGTTTTTACGAACGGGTACAAACGATTGCTCGATAGTACAGACGGGTACAAACGTTTTCTCAGTGGTACAAACGATTGCTCGACAGTTCAGACGGGTACAAACGTTTTCTTGGTGGTACAAACGATATACTCGTCAGTGCGACGGGGTACAAAAGATTGCTTGATATTACAGATGGGTACAAACGATTGCTCGATAGTTCAGACGGGTACAAACGTTTTCTCCTTGGTACAAACGTATACTCGTCAGTACGAATGGGTACAAACGATTGCTCGATACTACAGACGGGTACAAACGTGATCTCGGTGGTACAAACGATATACTTGTCAGTACGAATGGGTACAAACGATTGCTCGATACTACAGACGGGTACAAATGTTTTCTCGTTGGTACAAACGATATACTCGACAGTACGAATGGGTACAAACGATTGCTCGATAGTACAGACGGGTACAAACGTTTTCTCGTTGGTACAAACGATATACTCGTCAGTGCGAATGGGTACAAACGATTTCTCGATAGTCCAGACTGGTACAAACGTTTTCTCGGTGGTACAAACGATATACTCGTCGATACGAATGGGTACAAACGATTACTCGATAGTACAGACGGGTACAAACGATTTCTCGGTGGTCCAAACGATATACTCGTCGATACCAACGGGAACAAACGATTGCTCGATAGTACAGACCGGTACAAACGTTTTGTCGGTGGTACAAACGATATACTCGTCGATACGAACGGGTACAAACGATTTCTCGATAGTACAGACGGGTACTAACGTTTTCTCGTTGGTAAAAACGATATACTCGTCAATACGAATGGGTACAAACGATTGCTCGATAGTACAGACGGGTACAAACGATTTCTCGGTGGTACAAACGATATACTCGTCAGTACGAATGGGTACAAACGATTCCTCGATAGTACAGACCGGTTCAAACGTTTTCTCGGTGGTACAAACGAAATACTCGTCGATACGAACGGGTGCAAACGAATGCTCGATAGTACAGATGGGTACAAATGTTTTCTCGGTGGTACAAACGAAATACTCGTTTTTACCAACGGGTAGAAACGATTGCTCGATAGTACAGACGCGTAGAAACGTTTTCTCGGTGGTACAAACGATTGCTCGACAGTACAGACGGGTACAAACGTTTTCTCGGTGGTACAAACGATATACTCGTCAGTACGACGGGGTACAAACGATTGTTTGATATTACAGATGGGTACAAACGATTGCTCGATAGTTCAGACGGGTACAAACGTTTTCTCCGTGGTACAAACGATATACTCATCAGTACGAATGGGTACAAACGATTGCTCGATACTACAGATGGGTAAAAACGTTTTCTCCTTGGTACAAACGATATACTCGTCAGTACGAATGGGTACAAACGATTGCTCGATAGTACAGACGGGTACAAACGTTTTCTCGTTGGTACAAACGATATACTCGTCAGTACGAATGGGTACAAACGATTGCTCGATAGTACAGACGGGTACAAACGATTTCTCGGTGGTACAAACGATATACTCGTCAGTACGAATGGGTACAAACGATTCCTCGATAGTACAGACCGGTAGAAACGTTTTCTCGGTGGTACAAACGAAATACTCGTCGATACGAACGCGTACAAACGATTGCTCGATAGTACAGACGGGTACAAACGATTTCTCGCCAGTAAAAACGATATACTTGTCGATACGAACGGGTACAAACGATTGCTCGATAGTACAGATGGGTACAAACGTTTTCTCGGTGGTACAAACGAAATACTCGTTTTTACCAACGGGTAGAAACGATTGCTCGATAGTACAGACGGGTAGAAACGTTTTCTCGGTGGTACAAACGATTGCTCGACAGTACAGACGGGTACAAACGTTTTCTCGGTGGTACAAACGATATACTCGTCAGTACGACGGGGTACAAACGATTGCTTGATATTACAGATGGGTACAAACGATTGCTCGATAGTTCAGACGGGTACAAACGTTTTCTCCTTGGTACAAACGATATACTCATCAGTACGAATGGGTACAAACGATTGCTCGATACTATAGACAGGTGCAAACGTTTTCTCGGTGGTACAAACGATATACTCGTCAGTACGAATGGGTACAAACGATTGCTCGATACTACAGATGGGTACAAACGTTTTCTCCTTGGTACAAACGATATACTCGTCAGTACGAATGTGTACAAACGATTGCTCGATAGTACAGACGGGTACAAACGTTTTCTCGTTGGTACAAATGATATACTCGTCAGTACGAATGGGTACAAACGATTTCTCGATAGTCCAGACTGGTACAAACGTTTTCTCGGCGGTACAAACGATATACGCGTCGATACGAATGGGTACAAACGATTACTCGATAGTACAGACGGGTACAAATGATCTCTCGGTGGTCCAAACGATATACTCGTCGATACGAACTGGTACAATCGTCTGCTCGATAGTACAGACGGGTACAAACGGTTTTTCGGTGGTACAAACGATATACTCGTCGATACGAACTAGTACAAACGTCTGCTCGATAGTACAGACGGGTACAAACGTTTTCTCGGTGGTACAAACGAAATACTCGTCAATACGAACGGGTACAAACGATTGCTCGATAGTACAGACGGGTACAAACAATTTCTCGGCAGTAAAAAAAGATATACTTGTCGATACGGACGGGTACAAACGATTGCTCGATAGTACAAATGGGTACAAATGTTTTCTCGGTGGTGCAAACGAAATACTCGTTTTTACGAACGGGTACAAACGATTGCTCGATAGTACAGACGGGTACAAACGTTTTCTCGGTGGTACAAACGATTGCTCGACAGTACAGACGGGTACAAACGTTTTCTCGGTGGTACAAACGATATACTCGTCAGAGCGACGGGGTACAAACGATTGCTTGATATTACCGATGGGTACAAACGATTGCTCGATAGTTCAGACGGGTACAAACGTTTTCCCCTTGGTACAAACGATATACTCGTCAGTACGAATGGGTACAAACGATTGCTCGATACTACAGACGGGTACAAACGTTTTCTCGGTGGTACAAACGATATACTCGTCAGTACGAATGGGTACAAACGATTGCTCGATACTACAGACGGGTACAAACGTCTTCTCGTTGGTACAAATGATATACTCGGCAGTACGAATGGGTGCAAACGATTGCTCG
The DNA here is from genome assembly GCA_944452715.1 of Ophion slaviceki. Lineage (NCBI taxonomy): Eukaryota > Metazoa > Arthropoda > Insecta > Hymenoptera > Ichneumonidae > Ophion > Ophion slaviceki. The sequence goes on from OX101783.1 coordinate 52,779,344, forward strand.
ATAGTACAGACCGGTACAAACGTTTTCTCGGTGGTACAAACGAAATACTCGTCGATACGAACGGGTACAAACGATTGCTCGATAGTACAGACGGGTACAAACGATTTCTCGGTGGTACAAACAATATACTCGTCAGTACGAATGGGTACAAACGATTGCTCGATAGTACAGACGGGTACTAACGTTTTCTCGTTGGTAAAAACGATATACTCGTCAGTACGAATGGGTACAAACGATTGCTCGATAGTACAGACGGGTACAAACGATTTCTCGGTGGTACAAACGATATACTCGTCAGTACGAATGGGTACAAACGATTGCTCGATAGTACAGACCGGTACAAACGTTTTCTCGGTGGTACAAACGAAATACTCGTCGATACGAACGGGTACAAACGATTGCTCGATAGTACAGACCGGTCCAAACGATTTCTCGGCAGTAAAAACGATATACTTGTCGATACGAATGGGTACAAACGATTGCTCGATAGTACAGATGGGTACAAACGTTTTCTCGGTGGTACAAACGAAATACTCGTTTTTACGAACGGGTACAAACGATTGCTCGATAGTACAGACGGGTACAAACGTTTTCTCAGTGGTACAAACGATTGCTCGACAGTTCAGACGGGTACAAACGTTTTCTTGGTGGTACAAACGATATACTCGTCAGTGCGACGGGGTACAAACGATTGCTTGATATTACAGATGGGTACAAACGATTGCTCGATAGTTCAGACGGGTACAAACGTTTTCTCCTTGGTACAAACGTATACTCGTCAGTACGAATGGGTACAAACGATTGCTCGATACTACAGACGGGTACAAACGTTTTCTCGGTGGTACAAACGATATACTTGTCAGTACGAATGGGTACAAACGATTGCGCGATACTACAGACGGGTACAAATGTTTTCTCGTTGGTACAAACGATATACTCGACAGTACGAATGGGTACAAACGATTGCTCGATAGTACAGACGGGTACAAACGTTTTCTCGTTGGTACAAACGATATACTCGTCAGTGCGAATGGGTACAAACGATTTCTCGATAGTCCAGACTGGTACAAACGTTTTCTCGGTGGTACAAACGATATACTCGTCGATACGAATGGGTACAAACGATTACTCGATAGTACAGACGGGTACAAACGATTTCTCGGTGGTCCAAACGATATACTCGTCGATACCAACGGGAACAAACGATTGCTCGATAGTACAGACCGGTACAAACGTTTTGTCGGTGGTACAATCGATATACTCGTCGATACGAACGGGTACAAACGATTTCTCGATAGTACAGACGGGTACTAACGTTTTCTCGTTGGTAAAAACGATATACTCGTCAATACGGATGGGTACAAACGATTGCTCGATAGTACAGACGGGTACAAACGATTTCTCGGTGGTACAAACGATATACTCGTCAGTACGGATGGGTACAAACGATTCCTCGATAGTACAGACCGGTTCAAACGTTTTCTCGGTGGTACAAACGAAATACTCGTCGATACGAACGGGTACAAACGATTGCTCGATAGTACAGACGGGTACAAACGATTTCTCGCCAGTAAAAACGATATACTTATCGATACGAACGGGTACAAACGATTGCTCGATAGTACAGATGGGTACAAACGTTTTCTCGGTGATACAAACGAAATACTCGTTTTTACCAACGGGTAGAAACGATTGCTCGATAGTACAGACGGGTAGAAACGTTTTCTCGGTGGTACAAACGATTGCTCGACAGTACAGACGGGTACAAACGTTTTCTCGGTGGTACAAACGATATACTCGTCAGTACGACGGGGTACAAACGATTGCTTGATATTACAGATGGGTACAAACGATTGCTCGATAGTTCAGACGGGTACAAACGTTTTCTCCTTGGTACAAACGATATACTCATCAGTACGAATGGGTACAAACGATTGCTCGATACTATAGACAGGTACAGACGTTTTCTCGGTGGTACAAACGATATACTCGTCAGTACGAATGGGTACAAACGATTGCTCGATACTACAGATGGGTACAAACGTTTTCTCCTTGGTACAAACGATATAGTCGTCAGTACGAATGGGTACAAACGATTGCTCGATAGTACAGACGGGTACAAACGTTTTCTTGTTGGTACAAACGATATACTCGTCAGTACGAATGGGTACATACGATTGCTCCATACTACAGACGGGTACAAACGTTTTCTCGGTGGTACAAACTATATACTCGTCAGTACGAATCGGTACAAACGATTGCTCGATACTACAGACCGGTACAAACGTTTTCTCGTTGGTACAAACGATATACTCGTCAGTACGAATGGGTGCCAACGATTGCTCGATAGTACAGACAGGTACAAACGTTTTCTCGGTGGTACAAACGAAATACTCGTCGATACGAACGGGTACAAACGATTGCTCGATAGTACAGACGGTTACAAACGTTTTCTCGGTGGTACAAACGATATACTCGTCAGTGCGAACGGGTACAAACGATTGCTCGATAGTACAGACGGGTACAAACGATTTCTCGGTGGTACAAACGATATACTCGTCAGTACGAATGGGTACAAACGATTGCTCGATAGTACAGACCGGTACAAACGTTTTCTCGGTGGTACAAACGAAATACTCGTCGATACGAACGGGTACAAACGATTGCTCGATAGTACAGACGGGTACAAACGATTACTCGCATTAAAAACGATATACTTGTCGATACGAACGGGTACAAACGATTGCTCGATAGTACAGATGGGTACAAACGTTTTCTCGGCGGTACAAACGAAATACTCGTTTTTACGAACGGGTACAAACGATTGCTCGATAGAACAGACGGGTACAAACGTTTTCTCGGTGGTACAAACGATTGCTCGATAGTTCAAACGGGTACAAACGTTTTCTCCTTGGCACAAACGATATACTCGTCAGTACGAATGGGTACAAGCGATTGCTCCATACTACAGACGGGTACAAACGTTTTCTCGTTGGTAAAAACGATATACTCGTCAATACGAATGGGTACAAACGATTGCTCGATAGTACAGACGGGTACAAACGATTTCTCGGTGGTACAAACGATATACTCGTCAATACGAATCGGTACAAACGATTGCTCGATAGTACAGACGGGCACAAACGTTTTCTCGGTGGTACAAACGATATACTCGTCGTTACGAACGGGTACAAACGATTTCTCGATAGTACAGACGGGTACTAACGTTTTCTCGTTGGTAAAAACGATATACTCGTCAATACGAATGGGTACAAACGATTGCTCGATAGTACAGACGGGTACAAAGATTTCTCGATGGTACAAACGATATACTCGTCAGTACGAATGGGTACAAACGATTCCTCGATAGTACAGACCGGTACAAACGTTTTCTCGGTGGTACAACCGAAATACTCGTCGATACGAACGGGTACAAACGATTGCTCGATAGTACAGACGGGTACAAACGTTTTCTCGGTGGTACAAACGATTGCTCGATAGTTCAAACGGGTACAAACGATTTCTCCTTGGCACAAACGATATACTCGTCAGTACGAATGGGTACAAGCGATTGCTCCATACTACAGACGGGTACAAACGTTTTCTCGTTGGTAAAAACGATATACTCGTCAATACGAATGGGTACAAACGATTGCTCGATAGTACAGACGGGTACAAACGATTTCTCGGTGGTACAAACGATATACTCGTCAATACGAATCGGTACAAACGATTGCTCGATAGTACAGACCGGTACAAACGTTTTGTCGGTGGTACAAACGATATACTCGTCGATACGAACGGGTACAAACGATTTCTCGATAGTACAGTCGGGTACTAACGTTTTCTCGTTGGTAAAAACGATATACTCGTCAATACGAATGGGTACAAACGATTGCTCGATAGTACAGACGGGTACAAACGATTTCTCGGTGGTACAAACGATATACTCGTCAGTACGAATGGGTACAAACGATTCCTCGATAGTACAGACCGGTACAAACGTTTTCTCGGTGGTACAACCGAAATACTCGTCGATACGAACGGGTACAAACGATTGCTCGATAGTACAGACGGGTACAAACGATTTCTCGCCAGTAAAAACGATATACTTATCGATACGAACGGGTACAAACGATTGCTCGATAGTACAGATGGGTACAAACGTTTTCTCGGTGGTACAAACGAAATACTCGTTTTTACCAACGGGTAGAAACGATTGCTCGATAGTACAGACGGGTAGAAACGTTTTCTCGGTGGTACAAACGATTGCTCGACAGTACAGACGGGTACAAACGTTTTCTCGGTGGTACAAACGATATACTCGTCAGTACGACGGGGTACAAACGATTGCTTGATATTACAGATGGGTACAAACGATTGCTCGATAGTTCAGACGGGTACAAACGTTTTCTCCTTGGTACAAACGATATACTCATCAGTACGAATGGGTACAAACGATTGCTCGATACTATAGACAGGTACAAACGTTTTCTCGGTGGTACAAACGATATACTCGTCAGTACGAATGGGTACAAACGATTGCTCGGTACTACAGATGGGTACAAACGTTTTCTCCTTGGTACAAACGATATACTCGTCAGTACGAATGGGTACAAACGATTGCTCGATAGTACAGACGGGTACAAACGTTTTCTCGTTGGTACAAACGATATACTCGTCAGTACGAATGGGTACAAACGATTTCTCGATAGTCCAGACTGGTACAAACGTTTTCTCGGCGGTACAAACGATATACTCGTCGATACGAATGGGTACAAACGATTACTCGATAGTACAGACGGGTACAAACGATCTCTCGGTGGTCCAAACGATATACTCGTCGATACGAACTGGTACAATCGTCTGCTCGATAGTACAGACGGGTACAAACGTTTTTTCGGTGGTACAAACGATATACTCGTCGATACGAACTTGTACAAACGTCTGCTCGATAGTACAGACGGGTACAAACGTTTTCTCGGTGGTACAAACGAAATACTCGTCAATACGAACGGGTACAAACGACTGCTCGATAGTACAGACGGGTACAAACAATTTCTCGGCAGTAAAAAAGATATACTTGTCGATACGAACGGGTACAAACGATTGCTCGATAGTACAAATGGGTACAAATGTTTTCTCGGTGGTACAAACGAAATACTCGTTTTTACGAACGGGTAAAAACGATTGCTCGATAGTACAGACGGGTACAAACGTTTTCTCGGTGGTACAAACGATTGCTCGACAGTACAGACGGGTACAAACGTTTTCTCGGTGGTACAAACGTTATACTCGTCAGAGCGACGGGGTACAAACGATTGCTTGATAATACAGATGGGTACAAACGATTGCTCGATAGTTCAGACGGGTACAAACGTTTTCCCCTTGGTACAAACGATATACTCGTCAGTACGAATGGGTACAAACGATTGCTCGATACTACAGACGGGTACAAACGTTTTCTCGGTGGTACAAACGATATACTCGTCAGTACGAATGGGTACAAACGATTGCTCGATACTACAGACGGGTACAAACGTCTTCTCGTTGGTACAAATGATATACTCGTCAGTACGAATGGGTGCAAACGATTGCTCGATAGTACAGACCGGTACAAACGTTTTCTCGGTGGTACAAACGAAATACTCGTCGATACGAACGGGTACAAACGATTGCTCGATAGTACAGACGGGTACAAACGATTTCTCGGTGGTACAAACAATATACTCGTCAGTACGAATGGGTACAAACGGTGGCTCGATAGTACAGACGGGTACTAACGTTTTCTCGTTGGTAAAAACGATATACTCGTCAGTACGAATGGGTACAAACGATTGCTCGATAGTACAGACGGGTACAAACGATTTCTCGGTGGTACAAACGATATACTCGTCAGTACGAATGGGTACAAACGATTGCTCGATAGTACAGACCGGTACAAACGTTTTCTCGGTAGTACAAACGAAATACTCGTCGATACGAACGGGTACAAACGATTGCTCGATAGTACAGACCGGTCCAAACGATTTCTCGGCAGTAAAAACGATATACTTGTCGATACGAATGGGTACAAACGATTGCTCGATAGTACAGATGGGTAGAAACGTTTTCTCGGTGGTACAAACGATTGCTCGACAGTACAGACGGGTACAAACGTTTTCTCGGTGGTACAAACGATATACTCGTCAGTACGACGGGGTACAAACGATTGCTTGATATTACAGATGGGGACAAACGATTGCTCGATAGTTCAGACGGGTACAAACGTTTTCTCCTTGGTACAAACGATATACTCATCAGTACGAATGGGTACAAACGATTGCTCGATACTATAGACAGGTACAAACGTTTTCTCGGTGGTACAAACGATATACTCGTCAGTACGAATGGGTACAAACGATTGCTCGATACTACAGATGGGTACAAACGTTTTCTCCTTGGTACAAACGATATACTCGTCAGTACGAATGGGTACAAACGATTGCTCGATAGTACAGACGGGTACAAACGTTTTCTCGTTGGTACAAACGATATACTCGTCAGTACGAATGGGTACAAACGATTGCTCGATAGTACAGACGGGTACAAACGATTTCTCGGTGGTACAAACGATATACTCGTCAGTACGAATGGGTACAAACGATTCCTCGATAGTACAGACCGGTACAAACGTTTCCTCGGTGGTACAAACGAAATACTCGTCGATACGAACGGGTACATCCGATTGCTCGATAGTACAGACGGGTACAAACGATTTCTCGCCAGTAAAAACGATATACTTGTCGATAAGAACGGGTACAAACGATTGCTCGATAGTACAGATGGGTACAAACGTTTTCTCGGTGGTACAAACGAAATACTCGTTTTTACCAACGGGTAGAAACGATTGCTCGATAGTACAGACGGGTAGAAACGTTTTCTCGGTGGTACAAACGATTGCTCGACAGTACAGACGGGTACAAACGTTTTCTCGGTGGTACAAACGATATACTCGTCAGTACGACGGGGTACAAACGATTGCTTGATATTACAGATGGGTACAAACGATTGCTCGATAGTTCAGACGGGTACAAACGTTTTCTCCTTGGTACAAACGATATACTCATCAGTACGAATGGGTACAAACGATTGCTCGATACTATAGACAGGTACAAACGTTTTCTCGGTGGTACAAACGATATACTCGTCAGTACGAATGGGTACAAACGATTGCTCGATACTACAGATGGGTACAAACGTTTTCTCCTTGGTACAAACGATATACTCGTCAGTACGAATGGGTACAAACGATTGCTCGATAGTACAGACGGGTACAAACGTTTTCTCGTTGGTACAAACGATATACTCGTCAGTACGAATGGGTACAAACGATTTCTCGATAGTCCAGACTGGTACAAACGTTTTCTCGGCGGTACAAACGATATACTCGTCGATACGAATGGGTACAAACGATTACTCGATAGTACAGACGGGTACAAACGATCTCTCGGTGGTCCAAACGATATACTCGTCGATACGAACTGGTACAATCGTCTGCTCGATAGTACAGACGGGTACAAACGTTTTTTCGGTGGTACAAACGATATACTCGTCGATACGAACTAGTACAAACGTCTGCTCGATAGTACAGACGGGTACAAACAATTTCTCGGCAGTAAAAAAGATATACTTGTCGATACGAACGGGTACAAACGATTGCTCGATAGTACAAATGGGTACAAATGTTTTCTCAGTGGTACAAACGAAATACTCGTTTTTACGAACGGGTAAAAACGATTGCTCGATAGTACAGACGGGTACAAACGTTTTCTCGGTGGTACAAACGATTGCTCGACAGTACAGACGGGTACAAACGTTTTCTCGGTGGTACAAACGTTATACTCGTCAGAGCGACGGGGTACAAACGATTGCTTGATAATACAGATGGGTACAAACGATTGCTCGATAGTTCAGACGGGTACAAACGTTTTCCCCTTGGTACAAACGATATACTCGTCAGTACGAATGGGTACAAACGATTGCTCGATACTACAGACGGGTACAAACGTTTTCTCGGTGGTACAAACGATATACTCGTCAGTACGAATGGGTACAAACGATTGCTCGATACTACAGACGGGTACAAACGTCTTCTCGTTGGTACAAATGATATACTCGTCAGTACGAATGGGTGCAAACGATTGCTCGATAGTACAGACCGGTACAAACGTTTTCTCGGTGGTACAAACGAAATACTCGTCGATACGAACGGGTACAAACGATTGCTCGATAGTACAGACGGGTACAAACGATTTCTCGGTGGTACAAACAATATACTCGTCAGTACGAATGGGTACAAACGATGGCTCGATAGTACAGACGGGTACTAACGTTTTCTCGTTGGTAAAAACGATATACTCGTCAGTACTCATGGGTACAACCGATTGCTCGATAGTACAGACGGGTACAAACGATTTCTCGGTGGTACAAACGATATACTCGTCAGTACGAATGGGTACAAACGATTGCTCGATAGTACAGACCGGTACAAACGTTTTCTCGGTAGTACAAACGAAATACTCGTCGATACGAACGGGTATAAACGATTGCTCGATAGTACAGACCGGTCCAAACGATTTCTCGGCAGTAAAAACGATATACTTGTCGATACGAATGGGTACAAACGATTGCTCGATAGTACAGATGGGTACAAACGTTTTCTCGGTGGTACAAACGAAATACTCGTTTTTACGAACGGGTACAAACGATTGCTCGATAGTACAGACGGGTACAAACGTTTTCTCAGTGGTACAAACGATTGCTCGACAGTTCAGACGGGTACAAACGTTTTCTTGGTGGTACAAACGATATACTCGTCAGTGCGACGGGGTACAAAAGATTGCTTGATATTACAGATGGGTACAAACGATTGCTCGATAGTTCAGACGGGTACAAACGTTTTCTCCTTGGTACAAACGTATACTCGTCAGTACGAATGGGTACAAACGATTGCTCGATACTACAGACGGGTACAAACGTTTTCTCGGTGGTACAAACGATATACTTGTCAGTACGAATGGGTACAAACGATTGCTCGATACTACAGACGGGTACAAATGTTTTCTCGTTGGTACAAACGATATACTCGACAGTACGAATGGGTACAAACGATTGCTCGATAGTACAGACGGGTACAAACGTTTTCTCGTTGGTACAAACGATATACTCGTCAGTGCGAATGGGTACAAACGATTTCTCGATAGTCCAGACTGGTACAAACGTTTTCTCGGTGGTACAAACGATATACTCGTCGATACGAATGGGTACAAACGATTACTCGATAGTACAGACGGGTACAAACGATTTCTCGGTGGTCCAAACGATATACTCGTCGATACCAACGGGAACAAACGATTGCTCGATAGTACAGACCGGTACAAACGTTTTGTCGGTGGTACAAACGATATACTCGTCGATACGAACGGGTACAAACGATTTCTCGATAGTACAGACGGGTACTAACGTTTTCTCGTTGGTAAAAACGATATACTCGTCAATACGAATGGGTACAAACGATTGCTCGATAGTACAGACGGGTACAAACGATTTCTCGGTGGTACAAACGATATACTCGTCAGTACGAATGGGTACAAACGATTCCTCGATAGTACAGACCGGTTCAAACGTTTTCTCGGTGGTACAAACGAAATACTCGTCGATACGAACGGGTGCAAACGAATGCTCGATAGTACAGATGGGTACAAATGTTTTCTCGGTGGTACAAACGAAATACTCGTTTTTACCAACGGGTAGAAACGATTGCTCGATAGTACAGACGCGTAGAAACGTTTTCTCGGTGGTACAAACGATTGCTCGACAGTACAGACGGGTACAAACGTTTTCTCGGTGGTACAAACGATATACTCGTCAGTACGACGGGGTACAAACGATTGTTTGATATTACAGATGGGTCCAAACGATTGCTCGATAGTTCAGACGGGTACAAACGTTTTCTCCGTGGTACAAACGATATACTCATCAGTACGAATGGGTACAAACGATTGCTCGATACTACAGATGGGTACAAACGTTTTCTCCTTGGTACAAACGATATACTCGTCAGTACGAATGGGTACAAACGATTGCTCGATAGTACAGACGGGTACAAACGTTTTCTCGTTGGTACAAACGATATACTCGTCAGTACGAATGGGTACAAACGATTGCTCGATAGTACAGACGGGTACAAACGATTTCTCGGTGGTACAAACGATATACTCGTCAGTACGAATGGGTACAAACGATTCCTCGATAGTACAGACCGGTACAAACGTTTTCTCGGTGGTACAAACGAAATACTCGTCGATACGAACGCGTACAAACGATTGCTCGATAGTACAGACGGGTACAAACGATTTCTCGCCAGTAAAAACGATATACTTGTCGATACGAACGGGTACAAACGATTGCTCGATAGTACAGATGGGTACAAACGTTTTCTCGGTGGTACAAACGAAATACTCGTTTTTACCAACGGGTAGAAACGATTGCTCGATAGTACAGACGGGTAGAAACGTTTTCTCGGTGGTGCAAACGATTGCTCGACAGTACAGACGGGTACAAACGTTTTCTCGGTGGTACAAACGATATACTCGTCAGTACGACGGGGTACAAACGATTGCTTGATATTACAGATGGGTACAAACGATTGCTCGACAGTTCAGACGGGTACAAACGTTTTCTCCTTGGTACAAACGATATACTCATCAGTACGAATGGGTACAAACGATTGCTCGATACTATAGACAGGTGCAAACGTTTTCTCGGTGGTACAAACGATATACTCGTCAGTACGAATGGGTACAAACGATTGCTCGATACTACAGATGGGTACAAACGTTTTCTCCTTGGTACAAACGATATACTCGTCAGTACGAATGTGTACAAACGATTGCTCGATAGTACAGACGGGTACAAACGTTTTCTCGTTGGTACAAATGATATACTCGTCAGTACGAATGGGTACAAACGATTTCTCGATAGTCCAGACTGGTACAAACGTTTTCTCGGCGGTACAAACGATATACTCGTCGATACGAATGGGTACAAACGATTACTCGATAGTACAGACGGGTACAAATGATCTCTCGGTGGTCCAAACGATATACTCGTCGATACGAACTGGTACAATCGTCTGCTCGATAGTACAGACGGGTACAAACGGTTTTTCGGTGGTACAAACGATATACTCGTCGATACGAACTAGTACAAACGTCTGCTCGATAGTACAGACGGGTACAAACGTTTTCTCGGTGGTACAAACGAAATACTCGTCAATACGAACGGGTACAAACGATTGCTCGATAGTACAGACGGGTACAAACAATTTCTCGGCAGTAAAAAAAGATATACTTGTCGATACGGACGGGTACAAACGATTGCTCGATAGTACAAATGGGTACAAATGTTTTCTCGGTGGTGCAAACGAAATACTCGTTTTTACGAACGGGTACAAACGATTGCTCGATAGTACAGACGGGTACAAACGTTTTCTCGGTGGTACAAACGATTGCTCGACAGTACAGACGGGTACAAACGTTTTCTCGGTGGTACAAACGATATACTCGTCAGAGCGACGGGGTACAAACGATTGCTTGATATTACCGATGGGTACAAACGATTGCTCGATAGTTCAGACGGGTACAAACGTTTTCCCCTTGGTACAAACGATATACTCGTCAGTACGAATGGGTAAAAACGATTGCTCGATACTACAGACGGGTACAAACGTTTTCTCGGTGGTACAAACGATATACTCGTCAGTACGAATGGGTACAAACGATTGCTCGATACTACAGACGGGTACAAACGTCTTCTCGTTGGTACAAATGATATACTCGTCAGTACGAATGGGTGCAAACGATTGCTCGATAGTACAGACCGGTACAAACGTTTTCTCGGTGGTACAAACGAAATACTCGTCTTTACGAACGGGTACAAACGATTGCTCGATAGTACAGACGGGTACAAACGATTTCTCGGTGGTACAAACAATATACTCGTCAGTACGAATGGGTACAAACGATGGCTCGATAGTACAGACGGGTACTAACGTTTTCTCGTTGGTAAAAACGATATACTCGTCAGTACGAATGGGTACAAACGATTGCTCGATAGTACAGACGGGTACAAACGTTTTCTCGGTGGTACAAACGATATACTCGTCAGTACGAATGGGTACAAACGATTGCTCGATAGTACAGACCGGTACAAACGTTTTCTCGGTGGTACAAACGAAATACTCGTCGATACGAACGGGTACAAACGATTGCTCGATAGTACAGACCGGTCCAAACGATTTCTCGGCAGTAAAAACGATATACTTGTCGATACGAATGGGTACAAACGATTGCTCGATAGTACAGATGGGTACAAACGTTTTCTCGGTGGTACAAACGAAATACTCGTTTTTACGAACGGGTACAAACGATTGCTCGATAGTACAGACGGGTACAAACGTTTTCTCAGTGGTACAAACGATTGCTCGACAGTTCAGACGGGTACAAACGTTTTCTTGGTGGTACAAACGATATACTCGTCAGTGCGACGGGGTACAAACGATTGCTTGATATTACAGATGGGTACAAACGATTGCTCGATAGTTCAGACGGGTACAAACGTTTTCTCCTTGGTACAAACGTATACTCGTCAGTACGAATGGGTACAAACGATTGCTCGATACTACAGACGGGTACAAACGTTTTCTCGGTGGTACAAACGATATACTTGTCAGTACGAATGGGTACAAACGATTGCGCGATACTACAGACGGGTACAAATGTTTTCTCGTTGGTACAAACGATATACTCGACAGTACGAATGGGTACAAACGATTGCTCGATAGTAGAGACGGGTACAAACGTTTTCTCGTTGGTACAAACGATATACTCGTCAGTGCGAATGGGTACAAACGATTTCTCGATAGTCCAGACTGGTACAAACGTTTTCTCGGTGGTACAAACGATATACTCGTCGATACGAATGGGTACAAACGATTACTCGATAGTACAGACGGGTACAAACGATTTCTCGGTGGTCCAAACGATATACTCGTCGATACCAACGGGAACAAACGATTGCTCGATAGTACAGACCGGTACAAACGTTTTGTCGGTGGTACAATCGATATACTCGTCGATACGAACGGGTACAAACGATTTCTCGATAGTACAGACGGGTACTAACGTTTTCTCGTTGGTAAAAACGATATACTCGTCAATACGGATGGGTACAAACGATTGCTCGATAGTACAGACGGGTACAAACGATTTCTCGGTGGTACAAACGATATACTCGTCAGTACGGATGGGTACAAACGATTCCTCGATAGTACAGACCGGTTCAAACGTTTTCTCGGTGGTACAAACGAAATACTCGTCGATACGAACGGGTACAAACGATTGCTCGATAGTACAGACGGGTACAAACGATTTCTCGCCAGTAAAAACGATATACTTATCGATACGAACGGGTACAAACGATTGCTCGATAGTACAGATGGGTACAAACGTTTTCTCGGTGATACAAACGAAATACTCGTTTTTACCAACGGGTAGAAACGATTGCTCGATAGTACAGACGGGTAGAAACGTTTTCTCGGTGGTACAAACGATTGCTCGACAGTACAGACGGGTACAAACGTTTTCTCGGTGGTACAAACGATATACTCGTCAGTACGACGGGGTACAAACGATTGCTTGATATTACAGATGGGTACAAACGATTGCTCGATAGTTCAGACGGGTACAAACGTTTTCTCCTTGGTACAAACGATATACTCATCAGTACGAATGGGTACAAACGATTGCTCGATACTATAGACAGGTACAAACGTTTTCTCGGTGGTACAAACGATATACTCGTCAGTACGAATGGGTACAAACGATTGCTCGATACTACAGATGGGTACAAACGTTTTCTCCTTGGTACAAACGATATACTCGTCAGTACGAATGGGTACAAACGATTGCTCGATAGTACAGACGGGTACAAACGTTTTCTTGTTGGTACAAACGATATACTCGTCAGTACGAATGGGTACATACGATTGCTCCATACTACAGACGGGTACAAACGTTTTCTCGGTGGTACAAACTATATACTCGTCAGTACGAATCGGTACAAACGATTGCTCGATACTACAGACCGGTACAAACGTTTTCTCGTTGGTACAAACGATATACTCGTCAGTACGAATGGGTGCCAATGATTGCTCGATAGTACAGACAGGTACAAACGTTTTCTCGGTGGTACAAACGAAATACTCGTCGATACGAACGGGTACAAACGATTGCTCGATAGTACAGACGGTTACAAACGTTTTCTCGGTGGTACAAACGATATACTCGTCAGTGCGAACGGGTACAAACGATTGCTCGATAGTACAGACGGGTACAAACGATTTCTCGGTGGTACAAACGATATACTCGTCAGTACGAATGGGTACAAACGATTGCTCGATAGTACAGACCGGTACAAACGTTTTCTCGGTGGTACAAACGAAATACTCGTCGATACGAACGGGTACAAACGATTGCTCGATAGTACAGACGGGTACAAACGATTACTCGCATTAAAAACGATATACTTGTCGATACGAACGGGTACAAACGATTGCTCGATAGTACAGATGGGTACAAACGTTTTCTCGGTGGTACAAACGAAATACTCGTTTTTACGAACGGGTACAAACGATTGCTCGATAGAACAGACGGGTACAAACGTTTTCTCGGTGGTACAAACGATTGCTCGATAGTTCAAACGGGTACAAACGTTTTATCCTTGGCACAAACGATATACTCGTCAGTACGAATGGGTACAAGCGATTGCTCCATACTACAGACGGGTACAAACGTTTTCTCGTTGGTAAAAACGATATACTCGTCAATACGAATGGGTACAAACGATTGCTCGATAGTACAGACGGGTACAAACGATTTCTCGGTGGTACAAACGATATACTCGTCAATACGAATCGGTACAAACGATTGCTCGATAGTACAGACCGGTACAAACGTTTTGTCGGTGGTACAAACGATATACTCGTCGATACGAACGGGTACAAACGATTTCTCGATAGTACAGACGGGTACTAACGTTTTCTCGTTGGTAAAAACGATATACTCGTCAATACGAATGGGTACAAACGATTGCTCGATAGTACAGACGGGTACAAACGATTTCTCGATGGTACAAACGATATACTCGTCAGTACGAATGGGTACAAACGATTCCTCGATAGTACAGACCGGTACAAACGTTTTCTCGGTGGTACAACCGAAATACTCGTCGATACGAACGGGTACAAACGATTGCTCGATAGTACAGACGGGTACAAACGTTTTCTCGGTGGTACAAACGATTGCTCGATAGTTCAAACGGGTACAAACGTTTTCTCCTTGGCACAAACGATATACTCGTCAGTACGAATGGGTACAAGCGATTGCTCCATACTACAGACGGGTACAAACGTTTTCTCGTTGGTAAAAACGATATACTCGTCAATACGAATGGGTACAAACGATTGCTCGATAGTACAGACGGGTACAAACGATTTCTCGGTGGTACAAACGATATACTCGTCAATACGAATCGGTACAAACGATTGCTCGATAGTACAGACCGGTACAAACGTTTTGTCGGCGGTACAAACGATATACTCGTCGATACGAACGGGTACAAACGATTTCTCGATAGTACAGTCGGGTACTAACGTTTTCTCGTTGGTAAAAACGATATACTCGTCAATACGAATGGGTACAAACGATTGCTCGATAGTACAGACGGGTACAAAGGATTTCTCGGTGGTACAAACGATATACTCGTCAGTACGAATGGGTACAAACGATTCCTCGATAGTACAGACCGGTACAAACGTTTTCTCGGTGGTACAACCGAAATACTCGTCGATACGAACGGGTACAAACGATTGCTCGATAGTACAGACGGGTACAAACGATTTCTCGCCAGTAAAAACGATATACTTATCGATACGAACGGGTACAAACGATTGCTCGATAGTACAGATGGGTACAAACGTTTTCTCGGTGGTACAAACGAAATACTCGTTTTTACCAACGGGTAGAAACGATTGCTCGATAGTACAGACGGGTAGAAACGTTTTCTCGGTGGTACAAACGATTGCTCGACAGTACAGACGGGTACAAACGTTTTCTCGGTGGTACAAACGATATACTCGTCAGTACGACGGGGTACAAACGATTGCTTGATATTACAGATGGGTACAAACGATTGCTCGATAGTTCAGACGGGTACAAACGTTTTCTCCTTGGTACAAACGATATACTCATCAGTACGAATGGGTACAAACGATTGCTCGATACTATAGACAGGTACAAACGTTTTCTCGGTGGTACAAACGATATACTCGTCAGTACGAATGGGTACAAACGATTGCTCGATACTACAGATGGGTACAAACGTTTTCTCCTTGGTACAAACGATATACTCGTCAGTACGAATGGGTACAAACGATTGCTCGATAGTACAGACGGGTACAAACGTTTTCTCGTTGGTACAAACGATATACTCGTCAGTACGAATGGGTACAAATGATTTCTCGATAGTCCAGACTGGTACAAACGTTTTCTCGGCGGTACAAACGATATACTCGTCGATACGAATGGGTACAAACGATTACTCGATAGTACAGACGGGTACAAACGATCTCTCCGTGGTCCAAACGATATACTCGTCGATACGAACTGGTACAATCGTCTGCTCGATAGTACAGACGGGTACAAACGTTTTTTCGGTGGTACAAACGATATACTCGTCGATACGAACTAGTACAAACGTCTGCTCGATAGTACAGACGGGTACAAACGTTTTCTCGGTGGTACAAACGAAATACTCGTCAATACGAACGGGTACAAACGACTGCTCGATAGTACAGACGGGTACAAACAATTTCTCGGCAGTAAAAAAGATATACTTGTCGATACGAACGGGTACAAACGATTGCTCGATAGTACAAATGGGTACAAATGTTTTCTCGGTGGTACAAACGAAATACTCGTTTTTACGAACGGGTAAAAACGATTGCTCGATAGTACAGACGGGTACAAACGTTTTCTCGGTGGTACAAACGATTGCTCGACAGTACAGACGGGTCCAAACGTTTTCTCGGTGGTACAAACGTTATACTCGTCAGAGCGACGGGGTACAAACGATTGCTTGATAATACAGATGGGTACAAACGATTGCTCGATAGTTCAGACGGGTACAAACGTTTTCCCCTTGGTACAAACGATATACTCGTCAGTACGAATGGGTACAAACGATTGCTCGATACTACAGACGGGTACAAACGTTTTCTCGGTGGTACAAACGATATACTCGTCAGTACGAATGGGTACAAACGATTGCTCGATACTACAGACGGGTACAAACGTCTTCTCGTTGGTACAAATGATATACTCGTCAGTACGAATGGGTGCAAACGATTGCTCGATAGTACAGACCGGTACAAACGTTTTCTCGGTGGTACAAACGAAATACTCGTCGATACGAACGGGTACAAACGATTGCTCGATAGTACAGACGGGTACAAACGATTTCTCGGTGGTACAAACAATATACTCGTCAGTACGAATGGGTACAAACGGTGGCTCGATAGTACAGACGGGTACTAACGTTTTCTCGTTGGTAAAAACGATATACTCGTCAGTACGAATGGGTACAAACGATTGCTCGATAGTACAGACGGGTACAAACGATTTCTCGGTGGTACAAACGATATACTCGTCAGTACGAATGGGTACAAACGATTGCTCGATAGTACAGACCGGTACAAACGTTTTCTCGGTAGTACAAACGAAATACTCGTCGATACGAACGGGTACAAACGATTGCTCGATAGTACAGACCGGTCCAAACGATTTCTCGGCAGTAAAAACGATATACTTGTCGATACGAATGGGTACAAACGATTGCTCGATAGTACAGATGGGTACAAACGTTTTCTCGGTGGTACAAACGAAATACTCGTTTTTACGAACGGGTACAAACGATTGCTCGATAGTACAGACGGGTACAAACGATTTCTCGCCAGTAAAAACGATATACTTATCGATACGAACGGGTACAAACGATTGCTCGATAGTACAGATGGGTACAAACGTTTTCTCGGTGGTACAAACGAAATACTCGTTTTTACCAACGGGTAGAAACGATTGCTCGATAGTACAGACGGGTAGAAACGTTTTCTCGGTGGTACAAACGATTGCTCGACAGTACAGACGGGTACAAACGTTTTCTCGGTGTTACAAACGATATACTCGTCGATACGACGGGGTACAAACGATTGCTTGATATTACAGATGGGGACAAACGATTGCTCGATAGTTCAGACGGGTACAAACGTTTTCTCCTTGGTACAAACGATATACTCATCAGTACGAATGGGTACAAACGATTGCTCGATACTATAGACAGGTACAAACGTTTTCTCGGTGGTACAAACGATATACTCGTCAGTACGAATGGGTACAAACGATTGCTCGATACTACAGATGGGTACAAACGTTTTCTCCTTGGTACAAACGATATACTCGTCAGTACGAATGGGTACAAACGATTGCTCGATAGTACAGACGGGTACAAACGTTTTCTCGTTGGTACAAACGATATACTCGTCAGTACGAATGGGTACAAACGATTGCTCGATAGTACAGACGGGTACAAACGATTTCTCGGTGGTACAAACGATATACTCGTCAGTACGAATGGGTACAAACGATTCCTCGATAGTACAGACCGGTACAAACGTTTCCTCGGTGGTACAAACGAAATACTCGTCGATACGAACGGGTACATCCGATTGCTCGATAGTACAGACGGGTACAAACGATTTCTCGCCAGTAAAAACGATATACTTGTCGATAAGAACGGGTACAAACGATTGCTCGATAGTACAGATGGGTACAAACGTTTTCTCGGTGGTACAAACGAAATACTCGTTTTTACCAACGGGTAGAAACGATTGCTCGATAGTACAGACGGGTAGAAACGTTTTCTCGGTGGTACAAACGATTGCTCGACAGTACAGACGGGTACAAACGTTTTCTCGGTGGTACAAACGATATACTCGTCAGTACGACGGGGTACAAACGATTGCTTGATATTACAGATGGGTACAAACGATTGCTCGATAGTTCAGACGGGTACAAACGTTTTCTCCTTGGTACAAACGATATACTCATCAGTACGAATGGGTACAAACGATTGCTCGATACTATAGACAGGTACAAACGTTTTCTCGGTGGTACAAACGATATACTCGTCAGTACGAATGGGTACAAACGATTGCTCGATACTACAGATGGGTACAAACGTTTTCTCCTTGGTACAAACGATATACTCGTCAGTACGAATGGGTACAAACGATTGCTCGATAGTACAGACGGGTACAAACGATCTCTCGGTGGTCCAAACGATATACTCGTCGATACGAACTGGTACAATCGTCTGCTCGATAGTACAGACGGGTACAAACGTTTTTTCGGTGGTACAAACGATATACTCGTCGATACGAACTAGTACAAACGTCTGCTCGATAGTACAGACGGGTACAAACGTTTTCTCGGTGGTACAAACGAAATACTCGTCAATACGAACGGGTACAAACGACTGCTCGATAGTACAGACGGGTACAAACAATTTCTCGGCAGTAAAAAAGATATACTTGTCGATACGAACGGGTACAAACGATTGCTCGATAGTACAAATGGGTACAAATGTTTTCTCAGTGGTACAAACGAAATACTCGTTTTTACGAACGGGTAAAAACGATTGCTCGATAGTACAGACGGGTACAAACGTTTTCTCGGTGGTACAAACGATTGCTCGACAGTACAGACGGGTACAAACGTTTTCTCGGTGGTACAAACATTATACTCGTCAGAGCGACGGGGTACAAACGATTGCTTGATAATACAGATGGGTACAAACGATTGCTCGATAGTTCAGACGGGTACAAACGTTTTCCCCTTGGTACAAACGATATACTCGTCAGTACGAATGGGTACAAACGATTGCTCGATACTACAGACGGGTACAAACGTTTTCTCGGTGGTACAAACGATATACTCGTCAGTACGAATGGGTACAAACGATTGCTCGATACTACAGACGGGTACAAACGTCTTCTCGTTGGTACAAATGATATACTCGTCAGTACGAATGGGTGCAAACGATTGCTCGATAGTACAGACCGGTACAAACGTTTTCTCGGTGGTACAAACGAAATACTCGTCGATACGAACGGGTACAAACGATTGCTCGATAGTACAGACGGGTACAAACGATTTCTCGGTGGTACAAACAATATACTCGTCAGTACGAATGGGTACAAACGATGGCTCGATAGTACAGACGGGTACTAACGTTTTCTCGTTGGTAAAAACGATATACTCGTCAGTACGAATGGGTACAAACGATTGCTCGATAGTACAGACGGGTACAAACGATTTCTCGGTGGTACAAACGATATACTCGTCAGTACGAATGGGTACAAACGATTGCTCGATAGTACAGACCGGTACAAACGTTTTCTCGGTAGTACAAACGAAATACTCGTCGATACGAACGGGTACAAACGATTGCTCGATAGTACAGACCGGTCCAAACGATTTCTCGGCAGTAAAAACGATATACTTGTCGATACGAATGGGTACAAACGATTGCTCGATAGTACAGATGGGTACAAACGTTTTCTCGGTGGTACAAACGAAATACTCGTTTTTACGAACGGGTACAAACGATTGCTCGATAGTACAGACGGGTACAAACGTTTTCTCAGTGGTACAAACGATTGCTCGACAGTTCAGACGGGTACAAACGTTTTCTTGGTGGTACAAACGATATACTCGTCAGTGCGACGGGGTACAAAAGATTGCTTGATATTACAGATGGGTACAAACGATTGCTCGATAGTTCAGACGGGTACAAACGTTTTCTCCTTGGTACAAACGTATACTCGTCAGTACGAATGGGTACAAACGATTGCTCGATACTACAGACGGGTACAAACGTTTTCTCGGTGGTACAAACGATATACTTGTCAGTACGAATGGGTACAAACGATTGCTCGATACTACAGACGGGTACAAATGTTTTCTCGTTGGTACAAACGATATACTCGACAGTACGAATGGGTACAAACGATTGCTCGATAGTACAGACGGGTACAAACGTTTTCTCGTTGGTACAAACGATATACTCGTCAGTGCGAATGGGTACAAACGATTTCTCGATAGTCCAGACTGGTACAAACGTTTTCTCGGTGGTACAAACGATATACTCGTCGATACGAATGGGTACAAACGATTACTCGATAGTACAGACGGGTACAAACGATTTCTCGGTGGTCCAAACGATATACTCGTCGATACCAACGGGAACAAACGATTGCTCGATAGTACAGACCGGTACAAACGTTTTGTCGGTGGTACAAACGATATACTCGTCGATACGAACGGGTACAAACGATTTCTCGATAGTACAGACGGGTACTAACGTTTTCTCGTTGGTAAAAACGATATACTCGTCAATACGAATGGGTACAAACGATTGCTCGATAGTACAGACGGGTACAAACGATTTCTCGGTGGCACAAACGATATACTCGTCAGTACGAATGGGTACAAACGATTCCTCGATAGTACAGACCGGTTCAAACGTTTTCTCGGTGGTACAAACGAAATACTCGTCGATACGAACGGGTGCAAACGAATGCTCGATAGTACAGATGGGTACAAATGTTTTCTCGGTGGTACAAACGAAATACTCGTTTTTACCAACGGGTAGAAACGATTGCTCGATAGTACAGACGCGTAGAAACGTTTTCTCGGTGGTACAAACGATTGCTCGACAGTACAGACGGGTACAAACGTTTTCTCGGTGGTACAAACGATATACTCGTCAGTACGACGGGGTACAAACGATTGTTTGATATTACAGATGGGTACAAACGATTGCTCGATAGTTCAGACGGGTACAAACGTTTTCTCCGTGGTACAAACGATATACTCATCAGTACGAATGGGTACAAACGATTGCTCGATACTACAGATGGGTACAAACGTTTTCTCCTTGGTACAAACGATATACTCGTCAGTACGAATGGGTACAAACGATTGCTCGATAGTACAGACGGGTACAAACGTTTTCTCGTTGGTACAAACGATATACTCGTCAGTACGAATGGGTACAAACGATTGCTCGATAGTACAGACGGGTACAAACGATTTCTCGGTGGTACAAACGATATACTCGTCAGTACGAATGGGTACAAACGATTCCTCGATAGTACAGACCGGTACAAACGTTTTCTCAGTGGTACAAACGAAATACTCGTCGATACGAACGCGTACAAACGATTGCTCGATAGTACAGACGGGTACAAACGATTTCTCGCCAGTAAAAACGATATACTTGTCGATACGAACGGGTACAAACGATTGCTCGATAGTACAGATGGGTACAAACGTTTTCTCGGTTGTACAAACGAAATACTCGTTTTTACCAACGGGTAGAAACGATTGCTCGATAGTACAGACGGGTAGAAACG
The DNA here is from genome assembly GCA_944452715.1 of Ophion slaviceki. Lineage (NCBI taxonomy): Eukaryota > Metazoa > Arthropoda > Insecta > Hymenoptera > Ichneumonidae > Ophion > Ophion slaviceki. Next base: position 52,801,977 of record OX101783.1, read on the forward strand.
TTTTCTCGGTGGTACAAACGATTGCTCGACAGTACAGACGGGTACAAACGTTTTCTCGGTGGTACAAACGATATACTCGTCAGTACGACGGGGTACAAACGATTGCTTGGTATTACAGATGGGTACAAACGATTGCTCGATAGTTCAGACGGGTACAAACGTTTTCTCCTTGGTACAAACGATATACTCATCAGTACGAATGGGTACAAACGATTGGTCGATACTATAGACAGGTACAAACGTTTTCTCGGTGGTACAAACGATATACTCGTCAGTACGAATGGGTGCAAACGATTGCTCGATACTACAGATGGGTACAAACGTTTTCTCCTTGGTACAAACGATATACTCGTCAGTACGAATGTGTACAAACGATTGCTCGATAGTACAGACGGGTACAAACGTTTTCTCGTTGGTACAAATGATATACTCGTCAGTACGAATGGGTACAAACGATTTCTCGATAGTCCAGACTGGTACAAACGTTTTCTCGGCGGTACAAACGATATACTCGTCGATACGAATGGGTACAAACGATTACTCGATAGTACAGACGGGTACAAATGATCTCTCGGTGGTCCAAACGATATACTCGTCGATACGAACTGGTACAATCGTCTGCTCGATAGTACAGACGGGTACAAACGGTTTTTCGGTGGTACAAACGATATACTCGTCGATACGAACTAGTACAAACGTCTGCTCGATAGTACAGACGGGTACAAACGTTTTCTCGGTGGTACAAACGAAATACTCGTCAATACGAACGGGTACAAACGATTGCTCGATAGTACAGACGGGTACAAACAATTTCTCGGCAGTAAAAAAAGATATACTTGTCGATAGGGACGGGTACAAACGATTGCTCGATAGTACAAATGGGTACAAATGTTTTCTCGGTGGTGCAAACGAAATACTCGTTTTTACGAACGGGTACAAACGATTGCTCGATAGTACAGACGGGTACAAACGTTTTCTCAGTGGTACAAACGATTGCTCGACAGTACAGACGGGTACAAACGTTTTCTCGGTGGTACAAACGATATACTCGTCAGAGCGACGGGGTACAAACGATTGCTTGATATTACAGATGGATACAAACGATTGCTCGATAGTTCAGACGGGTACAAACGTTTTCCCCTTGGTACAAACGATATACTCGTCAGTACGAATGGGTACAAACGATTGCTCGATACTACAGACGGGTACAAACGTTTTCTCGGTGGTACAAACGATATACTCGTCAGTACGAATGGGTACAAACGATTGCTCGATACTACAGACGGGTACAAACGTCTTCTCGTTGGTACAAATGATATACTCGTCAGTACGAATGGGTGCAAACGATTGCTCGATAGTACAGACCGGTACAAACCTTTTCTCGGTGGTACAAACGAAATACTCGTCGATACGAACGGGTACAAACGATTGCTCGATAGTACAGACGGGTACAAACGATTTCTCGGTGGTACAAACAATATACTCGTCAGTACGAATGGGTACAAACGATGGCTCGATAGTACATACGGGTACTAACGTTTTCTCGTTGGTAAAAACGATATACTCATCAGTACGAATGGGTACAAACGATTGCTCGATAGTACAGACGGGTACAAACGATTTCTCGGTGGTACAAACGATATACTCGTCAGTACGAATGGGTACAAACGATTGCTCGATAGTACAGACCGGTACAAACGTTTTCTCGGTGGTACAAACGAAATACTCGTCGATACGAACGGGTACAAACGATTGCTCGATAGTACAGACCGGTCCAAACGATTTCTCGGCAGTAAAAACGATATACTTGTCGATACGAATGGGTACAAACGATTGCTCGATAGTACAGATGGGTACAAACGTTTTCTCGGTGGTACAAATGAAATACTCGTTTTTACGAACGGGTACAAACGATTGCTCGATAGTACAGACGGGTACAAACGTTTTCTCAGTGGTACAAACGATTGCTCAACAGTACAGACGGGTACAAACGTTTTCTTGGTGGTACAAACGATATACTCGTCAGTGCGACGGGGTACAAACGATTGCTTGATATTACAGGTGGGTACAAACGATTGCTCGATAGTTCAGACGGGTACAAACGTTTTCTCCTTGGTACAAACGTATACTCGTCAGTACGAGTGGGTACAAATGATTGCTCGATACTACAGACGGGTACAAACGTTTTCTCGGTGGTACAAACGATATACTTGTCAGTACGAATGGGTACAAACGATTGCTCGATACTACAGACGGGTACAAATGTTTTCTCGTTGGTACAAACGATATACTCGACAGTACGAATGGGTACAAACGATTGCTCGATAGTACAGACGGGTACAAACGTTTTCTCGTTGGTACAAACGATATACTCATCAGTGCGAATGGGTACAAACGATTTCTCGATAGTCCAGACTGGTACAAACGTTTTCTCGGTGGTACAAACGATATACTCGTCGATACGAATGGGTACAAACGATTACTCGATAGTACAGACGGGTACAAACGATTTCTCGGTGGTCCAAACGATATACTCGTCGATACCAACGGGAACAAACGATTGCTCGATAGTACAGACCGGTACAACCGTTTTGTCGGTGGTACAAACGATATACTCGTCGATACGAACGGGTACAAACGATTTCTCGATAGTACAGGCGAGTACTAACGTTTTCTCGTTGGTAAAAACGATATACTCATCAGTACGAATGGGTACAAACGATTGCTCGATAGTACAGACGGGTACAAACGTTTTTTCGGTGGTACAAACGTATACTCGTCGACACGAACGGGTACAAACGATTTCTCGATAGTACAGGCGGGTACTAACGTTTTCTCGTTGGTAAAAACGATATACTCATCAATACGAATGGGTACAGACGATTGCTCGATAGTACAGACGGGTACAAACGTTTTTTCGGTGGTACAAACGATATACTCGTCGATACGAACTAGTACAAACGATTGCTCGATAGTACAGACGGGTACAAACGATTTCTTGCCAGTAAAAACGATATACTTGTCGATACGAACGGGTACAAACGATTGCTCGATAGTACAGATGGGTACAAACGTTTTCTCGGTGGTACAAACGAAATACTCGTTTTTACCAACGGGTAGAAACGATTGCTCGATAGTACAGACGGGTACAAACGTTTTCTCGGTGGTACAAACGATTGCTCGTCAGTACAGACGGGTACAAACGTTTTCTCGGTGGTACAAACGATATACTCGTCAGTACGAATGGGTACAAACGATTGCTCGATACTACAGACGGGTACAAACGTTTTCTCGTTGGTACAAACGATATACTCGTCAGTACGAATGGGTACAAACGATTGCTCGATAGTACAGACGGGTACAGACGTTTTCTCGTTGGTACAAACGATTTCCTCGTCAGTACGAATGGGTACAAACGATTTCTCGATAGTCCAGACTGGTACAAACGTTTTCTCGGTGGTACAAACGAGATACTCGTCGATACGAATGGGTACAAACGATTACTCGATAGTACAGACGGGTACAAACGATTTCTCGGTGGTCCAAACGATATACTCGTCGATACGAACTGGTACAATCGTCTGCTCGATAGTACAGACGGGTACAAACGTTTTTTCGGTGGTACAAACGATATACTCGTCGATACGAACTGGTACAAACGTCTGCTCGATAGTACAGACGGGTACAAACGTTTTCTCGGTGGTACAAACGATATACTCGTCAGTACGAACGGGTACAAACGATTGCTCGATAGTACAGACGGGTACAAACGTTTTCTCGGTGGTACAAACGATATACTCGTCAGTACGAACGGGTACTAACGATTGCTCGATAGTACAGACGGGTACAAACGTTTTCTCGGTGATACAAACGATATACTCGCCGATACGAACGGGTACAAACGATTGCTCGATAGTACAGACGGATACAAACGATTTCTCGGTGGTACAAACGATATACTTGTCGATACGAACAGGTACAAACGATTGCTCGACAGTACAGACGGGTACAAACGTTTTCTCGGTGGTACAAACGATAAACTCATCAGTACGAACGGGTACAAACGATTGCTCGATAGCACAGACGGGTACAAACGATTTATCGGCGGTACAAACGATATACTCGTCAGTACGAGGGAGTACAAACGACTACTTGACATTACAGACGGGTAAAAACGATTGCTCGATAGTATAGACTGGTACAAACGTTTTCTCGGTGGTACGAACTATATACTCGTTGATACCAACGGGTACAAATGTTTTCTCGGTGGTGCAAACGATATACTCGTCGATACCAACGGATACAAACGATTTCTCGGTGATACAAACGATATACTTGTCGGTACGAACGGAAATAAAAAAATAAAAAAATCGAAAAAATTTTTTCCAAAAAAAATTTTGAAAATAAAACTAAAAAAAAAATTTTCGACGGTACAAACGGGTACAAACAATTCTCTTTTCATTCGCGTTTATTAAAATTGTTTAGCTCTAAATGGGTTGCGGTCCATTTTTCCATACCCTCGTACTTTTTTCCCCCTTAAGGTACAAACGAAATTAAAGGCGGTACAAACGGGTACAAGCCGAGTACAAACGAATGCAAAAAAAAAATTACTTTCTGTAAAGTCAGTTGCCAAGTTCACACAGGTGTTCCTCATCCACCATACTCTCCCGATATCGCGCCATCTGACTACCATTTGTTCAAACATTTGAAGGCATATTTGAGAAACAAAACTTTCGAAAAAGTCGACGATCTCAGAAGGGATATTTCCAATTTCTTTGAGTTCCAGCCGCCGCAGTTTTGGGCAAAGGGAATAAATAAGTTGCCAACTAGATGGTCGAGTGTCATAGAAACCGATGGCGACTATATTGTTGATTAGAAATGTTTTGTATAAGATATATAAATAAATAAATTATATTGAAATTATTGCGACAAAACTTTTTTATCAACCTGATATTTTGAGAGAAAACATTGTGTTGAGGCAAAGGAATTTTCGCATAATTTCGCAAAAATTTCTTTGCCTCGAGGCAATGTTTTCTTTAAGGGGTTACCCCCACTTGCGATTTTGAAAAAATCGATTTTTTTATTGCATTTTTTTGAAGTATAAGTATCCGGGCCCATACGGAAGTATGGGCCCCGAATAGATGACTCTATGTAAGTTTACAAAAAAAAATATTTCCTTCGTGTAAACTGAAATTGAAACTTTAAACGCGTTTTTCTCAAAATGGCATTTCTAAAGTCGGTGACCAAGATTACTCGAACACTAATGAACCGATCTTCTTGAAATTTTGCAGGCTTATTTAATACATAAAAATGTAGTCTTTAATCGTTCGATTTTTTTTTTCGAAATAAAATGGCCGTTTTATAGCCAAAAAACGGCCGTTTTTTTTCGTTAAAATCGAACCATTAACTTTGACTGTCCGCCATTTTGTGAAAAATGAATATTTTTTAAAATCCTTTCGATTAAAGACTAGTTTATACTTATATTTGACTAAATCCATCGGCATTTTTTTTTCAGATGATCCACTTCGCCGCCATGTTGGTCACCGCAAACCGTGTATATAAAAACATTATTTCATTGACGGCCATTTGCCACTAAACAATGTAATATTTTTCAATAAAAAAATTACTGAAAGTTCTTCAAGATGTGTTCTTTAAGATGATATATTGATCGATTAAAAAAGTTTTGTAGTTTTCTTTAAAAAAATTCATAAAAAAGACCTTTTTTGCGCTACAAGTGGGGGTAACGCCTTAAAAATGCGTACGAACTTACTAATGGTATAAATTTCAATCTAATAATTGTGAATTTTATTTAAATTTTTCTTCAATATGAAAAAATTCACAACTTATTTTGTGAACTTTTTTGTATTTACAATTTTTTGTGAATACATTTGCAATCAAAGATTTTTATGATAATTTTTTTTAATTCACTAGATTTTTTGTAGATATTCACTTTTTTGTGAATATTCACATTTTTTCTGTGAATTTATTTGTTTGTTCAGAATATTTGTGAATACAATTATATTCGTATGCACGCATGTGAATACAAAAAGTGAAGTATGAATACATTTGTATTTATATTCACATGAAAATCACGATGTGAATAAATTCGTATTCATATTTATATATAGAATGACGCCCAACTCTGTACCTCTTAATGTTTTACTTTATGATATACTATCTCCATGTTTCATTAATTGCACGTTGTTTGTTGCAGCAGGCGAAAACTCTTAATTGAAAAAGACTAGAGATAAATAAAAATATTTTACGAAAGTCCAACTTCATTGCGTTATTTTATTTTCGTGTGCGTGTGCGTGTGCGTGTGCGTGTGCGTGTGTGTGTCTGTCTGTCTGTGTCTGTCTGTCTGTGTCTG